>CP139502.1:229788694-229906892 GCA_021014915.2 Artemisia tridentata subsp. tridentata
ATATAAATGTTACATACAAAATTCAATATCAATTAAAATACAATTAAAAAACAAATTTCTAAAAAGTATAATTACATGAATCTAATCGATCAATACATGCATGCACTAATATATATAACGCAAACGAACATATGTGCACACTCATTATTATCAACATTTTTAGAAGTTGAACATATATGTACGCCTTCAATAATCATATTTCTTCAAACGCCGCATTGTATCTATGTGTGCATCCACTTCTAATATCTTCATTGCTATCACTATCTTCATCAATCTGATACAAACATGCCCAAAAACAATTAAACCATAACCAAATAGTGTAAGTAACTTTCTAATCATAATAACTAGCCTAACATATATGCACAATCTATGTTCAATAAAATACAGCCATGTTCAATGTAAAAACAAGTATGCTCAATGAATAACATGTATGTTTTATGAAAACCATGTTCAATGTAAAAACAAGTATTTTCAATAACATGTATGTTAATAACATGAAATACAGCCATGTTCAATGTGAAAACAAATATGTTTAATGAGTAACTAGCCTAACATATAGTCTTGACATGCCATTCACGTGACCCATTTTCCCATTTCATTCTTCTTCTCCGATTTTAAAACCGGCTCTGACCATACAATAAATCGAATTAATGTTCCACTGACCTTCTTAGCCCGATTTAATAAATAAATTAAATAATCATTTATCGTATAGACTAAATAAATTAAAGTGCTCATTTGTTTTGCTCAAATCTCAATCAGTTCCTAAGAGCCTATAATGATCACAAATATTTTTTTAAGAACTATATGCAATGAATATTCACTCTCAGATGACACAAGACGATTTTATTATAATGATTCAAATCAAACCATAACGTTGTATTCTTGTGTGAATATATTATTTAATGAAAACTAATATTAAAGCGGAAAAAAAACACGATTTCAAAGCATTGTTTACAAAACATACCTCATCAATCATAGTGATCATCACCATTAACATTCATCTTTACCGATCTCGAACATGAAAGTTCATATTGAACACGAAACATACCTCATCAATCATTGTTTTACGAAACATATCTATGATTACAGCGAAGATGAAAAAGGCACCAATGGCGGCGATTGAGGTTTCTGGAATAACAACAGCGGTCAACGAGTATCCATTTTTTGGCGGCTAGGAGAATGGGAGAGAAGGCATCGTCGTTTTTTTTATGTTTTATGTGTAACTGTCAGATCCATGTCCTTTTAATTATCACGATCTAAAAGTTTTTCTGGTGATTGGGAATGGGAGAGGAGGGTGGCGGTTTCTAGGTTAGAGAGAGATGTGATCCACAATTTATGCTGGCACTTTTTTAAGATGTGACTATAATACCCTTCAGCCATTTAAGTCAATTAAAAATGTTGTCCTATTCTTTTCAATGGCACATATCATCTCATCCATTGATTAAAATATCCAACGGTCCAAAGAGAGTTCTCGCACTTAACAGGGTTCTGAAAATAAAGTTACACTATATATATATATATATATATATATATATATATATATATATATATATATATATATATATATATATATATATATATATATAAGGAAGAGGACAAAATAAAGGCAAATTTGTCATTTACATGTTTGAGGTAGTTTTATTTCACTTTATGTCTGATATTGAGATGAAAGTTGCTCCATAAAACAACAATCCAATACTTTCTTCCCTCTTTTTTTGTCTTCACTTTCTTCCCTCTTTCTTTTTTAGTCTATAAGAGTGTTAAAATTCATTTGTTTAAAACATTCTCAACCACTTGCGACTTCGGGTTTTTTTTTTTTTTTTTCTTTCTTTTATACAAACCATAGTATGTTTCTTCAAAGTGTTTTATTAAGATGCGGCACATGCATCTATATTTATACTACATATAAAACCACTGTTTTAAAAACATGTGTCTTGAATCAACCTGGTCGAGTCACTAGGTCACCGGTTCAACTGGTTCAACCGCCAACCGCCGGGTCAACATTTTTCATTTATGTAGATTACAATATTTCTGCCATCAAACACTTATAAAACCTTTAATATTTAATATCAAACATACATAAAACCTAAAAATTTCAATACCAATTATTATAAAATACCAAACACATACAATTGAACAAGAATACAAGTTTTAAACTTAAAAACAACATTATCCATCACCACAATCAATCCAAACTTATCATATATATTTTGTAACATAAAATTAAAAGAAAAATATCAAATACGTTAACTTGGTGAACCGTGCTAACTTGGGTCACATGAAACTTAGCGGGTAAAACTTGGTTTTGCAGCCTCGAAGAACCGGTTTATTTTGGCCTGTTTTTTCGGCTAAAAGCGATTCAACTGGCTGAGTCGAACCGGGTTTCAAAACACTATTTTAAACTCTTAAAAACCAATATTGTTAGACTTAAATACGCTTATGTATAAAAGTCAACACAATCTATTAATTGTTAATTACAAATTAACCCACAAACTTTCTACACTCACTCCACAAATAAATACGTACACATAAATTGACGCTATTATTCACCGTCGCCGCTATGCCTATAAATCGTATAGTTTAATAAATATGTATTTTCGTTTATATTAAGAATATATTTAATAAATATATTAATTAAACCCTTCTTTTTAAATACACCGATAACATGTGCTCGATCGAGCACATTTAAACAAGTCTCTTTTTTATGATGAGCAAATTCCACCAATAAGTAATCAGCTTTGTATTATGTTTTGTTTTAGCTACCGGAAATTCTACTTTCGAAAGTGACGATATTATTTGCAAGAAAAAATCGACTGGTTTTCGAAAAGGCTAGAGTCTAATTTCTTAGTAAAATAAACTGGATTGTTTTTTAACCGAGTTAAAACCGGTCTTTGTGCACCTCTGCACATGCCGTTATGAATTTGACCTACCAAGCTTGCAACAGTAACACAAAGCAAAATCTTCTAAATAGAGTACTTTTGGTGTAACTTCATTTTTTATTTTTATTATTATTTTTTAACGGCAGAAATATAATAAAACTAGCAAAGCGCTAGGAACAAATTACAAGGAAGACATAAGGTTTTGCAACCACAATGTCCAATCTAGCCTAGATTTTTTAAATCTACTATTAAAGCCAATCAAAAGAGTTAACAACAATGCTATCAATATATGACATTTTCTAAACTCGGAGTCTTGGAAGATCATGCCGTTTTTTTACATATATTCACACATTATACACCGGTACAAGTCCTCCATTGTAACTAAATACATGTATATGTAGGTTAACATGAAGAACACGATCGAACATGTACATCCTTAAGCTACCGTTATTTTCTAAACGAAGTGAATGTATATCTATCTCAACAAAGGTGGCTAACTCTTGAAGCATCAATGAGATGAAAAAGTTATATTGTATTCAAAAATTCATAAGGTTTTCTTCTTTTGTAACAGCAAATTCTTAGGCACCCAAAACTTAGGGTTTCTTTTGTGCATGCATCATTTGATTGTGTTTCCTGTGCGTCCAGTTTTAACCTAAGGGAGTAAGGTTACTAATTCGAAACTGTTTCCACGTACGCCTTATTTATCCAAGTGTATGGGCTAAAACCCAATTTAGAATCCTATGATTTTATTTATCGGCGGGTTTGTATTATAACCTGATGCCATGCTTGATGTGTTATGCCAAATGTACATTTACTTCATTATGCCTTTCAAATCATTTGTGGAATAAAATAAAAAATTTAATCAAATTTAAAACTAGTAACATACATTTCAGACAACGTTTTAGATAAAATAATGTTTTGGTTGGCTAAACCGGTGCTAAAATTACCAACTTTGACTTATTACCCGGCGTGCCCAACCCATACATATGCCATTCTATATATGCTACCTTTGGATTAAAAACAAGTAAAGATTACTCCAACTTCTACGTACAATATCTCATAGCATTGATGAAAATTTGAACACACATAAGAGCATCACATTAGTAGTGTTTTTTTATTAGAAGAAGCATTAAGACATGCATGTCAAATGCTAACGTACACAAAATGAAAGACTCAATCCAACCTAAACAATACAGAAATCAATATGGTCCATTTTTTTCACGAAGAAAATGGATTACTCACCTGTTTTTTTAGAGTTTCAGCTCTTCAGCAAGTCCAGGAGGCAGATCTTTTAATGATGGGTTTCAATTGTCTATCGTCTTCAAGGGATATCATCCCCAAGTGTGACGGATCTTCTAACATCATTTTTGCAACCAAATAACCTGCGATTGACCAAGTTTGGTACTTCCTTGCTTGCTTACCAATGTATCTTCCATTTTTTCCATCATAATATTCAGGCCACCCGTCTTTTAGCAAGCGGCTTTCAGCAAGTTCAATTGCACGTCTTGCTATTTGTGGCCTCCCCGTTTTAATGCAGGCAGCCGTTAGCAACCATAAAAGCACTGCAATTTGGCATAAATAAATCAAAGTTGCAAAATTGCTTTGACATAATCTTGCAAACAATAAAAGTAGGTGGATGTTAACTCGTAAATATGCTTTATTGTCCACTTTTGATTGTTTTTATTAGTCGTTAATGCATTAAGTATGATTATAAAAAATATATTATTACAATATTATCTATATGTTGGAAAAAAGACTTTCAACCTGTAGAAGCATCCAAACTATTTGACAGAAAACAATGAGACATACACATTGTTTTATGTTACATGCTTGGCTGACCATGCTACAGAAAAATACTTGTAACATTTTATGTCTCACGTGTCAACTTTCTAGATAATCTCCTATGTGTTGACGCTAATCTCATAGTTGTTCTATTCAAGAACACGGGGTGAACTCAAAGGTGAACCCAACTGGAAACCTCATTACACCAATGGAAAACTTGTGTGATTTTGAGTAAGAAGGATGTTAGCTGCGGGTTAGTTATCCTTTACTGCAATTCTGAAAAACGCCAAGGCTACAACTTGTATTGTTCTCGCATATTTGTTTAATTATCTCCTTGGAAGTCTTGAAATGTGTCAGTTTTATCTCGGCTATAATGTTAATAGACCGGGGATAAGTGAAGAAGAAAGTCCCTTCAGTATATGAAAATGTGTTCAAAGATGTCTGTGTGATCTAGTAGCCATCTTGAAAACATAAATATTTTCCTCGAATACGTCTTAATATGCAAATACATAAAGAGGATATTCTAATGTGCATGGGACATTTAGGAAAAAATTGTGAACCACCTACCTAGGCATAACCAGTTTGGAACCTAAAAGCATCCTGAATATTATGGAATAAAGCAAGTGTGACAATTCTTTTGGTTGGCAACAACGTTGTTGCCGAAATCGATGACTGTTACTAGTTAAAATTCTTCTCATATATTTTTAAGGCAATATTTATGGTTATCCATCTGGTTCTATTAGGATCGCAACAAGATTTAGACAATAAATTAAAAAAGACAAACAAACCTGGCCATGATCCTCCATTGTGGTAACTCCATCTGGTGTTCTTAGGATCGCAACCAGTTACAATTCTCCATTCATGGCTTTCAATTGCTGGATAACAAATTTTGATTGGCATTTCTCCAACAAGCTCCTCCCAACGTGCTTCAAAAAGATCCATGATTGCTGAAGCTTGCTCAGGAGTTGCAAGAGAAGATAAAATAGCGACACAGTTACCTAAAGCGAACCATCTAAAGTCCATCCTTGCAGGACTCACATTTCCGACAAAGTAACCACCACGTGTTGGCATAAAATCAAAAACCCAATCTGGAATTGAATCAGGAATAACATTAAACTTATTTACAGCCGTGTGAGAGTACTCCTCTGTTTTATAGCGGTAGATGTCATTTAACTGTTGGAAGTCAATCCAGAAATAACTTCGCATGTGAAAGCTTAACGCATGCAAGCGCTTCATTATTCTATCTGCAAATTCTTTTCCCTCTGCATCAAGTTTCAGCATTGCCAAGGAACATCGCAATGCCATAAAGAAAAGAGCTTGTATTTCTATAGGATAACCATAAATTCCCTGAAAGATGTAATCAAAACACTCTGAGTTTGCAGATTTAAGAAGGAAAAAAATAAGCAAAGAAAAAGTAAATAAGTGTTTGAATAATCCATAACTTATGCTAAGATATAAGAGCTGAACACCTCTGTCTATTATCGTTAAGTTAGAAACTATATTAATCTAGTGTTTTGCAATTAGTCGTTAATCAATATTGCATTATGGTTCACAGTTTACACCCACAGGAATGCTCATAGAATTTGGAAAAAATTCAAAAAATATCAAAATCGCAAATGTATATAACTAGATAAAATCACATTATCTTATTATTACTTGCAATACATAATACAACCTTCGGCAGTGTTATCGACATATTTACTTGGTGTGAATATATTAAAAAAATGTATATAAATTTTTTTGCTTATCCAGCTCAGTCTAGTAACCGTAATTGGAACATTGTCTTTTATACTCTGCTATCATTATCAACCAATAGTACCATTCTTATTTTAGGATGCAATTTTTGCTGAACCTTGAGACCATAATGTACATGACTACTTAACGCACATGGAGGAAAAAAAAATGAGACGCTCAACTTTGAATATTTTCAGAAAGAATTGTGGAGAACATATATGCACAGATATACCAAGTGAAATAGAAAAACATAACCAAGGGGCACAAGAACACAATATAACTAGTAGGATGCCACTTTAAAAACTGGATACTAGAAAAACTGCCAATAGGAAACATATAAGCACTGTACTAATGGGAAACGTTCTGACTTCTTAGGGTCAATAGCACACTAAAATTCTTGTACCACATATCTGCTTTTAGCAAACTTTCAGGTCAAGGTTACTTATATCTCCACTGTAACCATTACTTTGTTGCTTTACAAGACTTCCAATTTTACAATTTTAGACATTTGATCAGTAATCAAACACATCCCATAAATTCTTTCAAGTCAACTGTTGCAATTTTCATGGCACCCAGTGAAACCAACTAAGGTTAAAGGAAATATCGGCACTCCTAGGCTACTAGTGGGAAAAGACAGAAAAGAGTGCTTGTCCACTTGGCATGGATTGCAGGATTATCCTGAAAATCTTTGTAAATCAAGAAAAGATAGGTTGTCCTAACTGATACTGGACATCTCCTGTACTCGCATTGCTATGATTAGGTGCAAATCAATTGGTTCCAAATTCCCAACCTTCGAACAGACAGTGAATGAGACATTTTATATTTAATTTGGAAAGTCAAATATTATTACGTATAGAATCATGAGCATATAGTTGACCAGATGGCCGGCAGAAATGAATAGATAAATACATATAGAAGCATGACATTTACACGATAGTTGTTAATGGTATGTTTATGTCCAATGGACATGATTAATTAAATACATAAAGAAGCAAGACATGAATACGATAAAGCTGCCAATATATTAATCTAACCAATAAGAACATGGTATATGTTCAAATTTTTCATTTTGTTTGACTTTTTAGATTGGCATGTAAATGGCCAAGGGACGTGAATCAGTGGATACATAAAGAAGTAAGATACTTGAAGAATAAAGAAGCTAACAGATCAAACCACTCAGAGTATGTTTCAACTCTTTTATTTTCATTTTGTTTGACTTTTGTAAATGGCATGTCAATGGCCATTTGACATGAATTAATAAATACATAAAAAAAAAAAAAAAAAAAAAAAGTAGTACTAATACGATAAAGACCTAAAGAGACCAAAGCAATAAAAATACTTTTCGATTAATTTATTTTCATTTGTTTGACTCTTTAAAATTGTATGTAACTGGCCAATGGACATGAATAGAAAAATACATAAAGTAGCAACTAATACGATAAAGCTGCCAATAGATATAAGCAATCAAGACATGTCTTATTTTTCGAATTTTCATTTTGTTTCTCTTTAAAATAGCATGCGAACCAGACGGATAATCATATTATACTAAGACCTAGTGGCACCAACTCTGTAGAAAAAGTCAAATAACCATGAATCAAAAATGCAATCTTTAAATGGGAGAAGCTTAGATATTGTAACATGTAGAAGGCATAATCTGATGGATAATATGATTCAGATATTCGAAATCCATGTCAAATGTTGAAATACCATAAAAGATCTACAACTATATTGAGAATCTAAAAAAGTTCTTACCATCCTTCGGTCAATCATTGAGCAACCGTCTGCGCACAGCAGAGTTGGAAATGTATCAAAACCCTCTGATAAACACAAATTCAATATAAGCCTCATCCCTTTCTGGCAGTCTGGTGTTTCAGCAAGAGTGAGATCTCCAGTAGACTTTGTATATGCACGTAACAATATAATCCACCAGAATCCAGAATCAACCGGTGCCACTCTTCCAATGGCACTCTCACCAAAATCCGCAACTATTGTATCTGTTTTACGTTCAGGGTCATGGAGTACTTTAAAACTAGCAGGCATCGCCCCTTCCCCAAGCTTGAATCTATCAACCTTTTTTTCCCACCCTTGAAGTTGAAGTGTCTTCAATAGAAAATTCTTCACTATATCAGGCTCGCCATTCATTAGAAAAGCCAGTGCACTTGGTACAAAATCCCTTACAAACACCTACATATCATAGATAAAAATTAATTAATATATACAAGGTTTACATAATTACACATAAGTATTGCAATATCTTACTTGATCATAGTTTAGAACTTCCTCTGATGCATGATCATAAGCAGCAATTGTACCAACGGGTTGACCCCTGAAATGCACCAATGATCTACGAAGAGAATCCCAAGCTTCTGCAATCATTGGATGAGGTTCAAAAGAGTTCCTAGTGGACGAAGCTGGAGTATCAAACCCAGACCGTCCACCTGGTGAATATGCAATATCCAAATTGTCAAGACCCCTTGATATAGACATCTCGCTAAGTGACCTCTCGTCAAATGATCTCTCTCTTTTGATGGTGAGCCTCGGTCTATCCAAAAGCTTTGTGAGCTCAAAATCATCCATTTCTGGAATGGAGCAAACTGAGCTAACATTACGAAGTCCTGTCTCTTTAGGAGCGTCCATATTACTCACCCCTTAAACCTAACAATAACCTGCAACATCTCAAAAGATTAACATACAAGCTTTCACTATATATAGAAGTCAAGTCAACAAAATATAGCAAATTTAATTGCTCTCTCTTTTTCCATCAACATAAAGTAATCAAAAATAAATAAACAAAACAGACAAAGGACAGTTTCCGACTCAGATAATCAATCTTATCCATAATAGTAACCTAAGGTAAAAATCTCTAAACTCAAAATAACTATATAAAAAACTATGAGATAATTTTTTGAAGAAAATAGGAGGGAGTACTCTCTCCGTCCCAAAATTTCTGTACTTCATTTTCCAATTTCAGAGACTTTATTATTATAATAAACAAAAAAAAAAAAAACACACAAAAATACAAAAGCCACTTTCAGTGTTGAGCAATCTATATCAAAATCCCACCTAATCAAATCCAAAAAACACTTTTATATAAAATTTACCAAATCCAATACTAGAAGAAAAGAAAAAACATTATCAAATCTACGTTAATGCTAATAAAAAAAAGTTCACAAATATATTTCCAAGATCCATAACACATATACACCAAGAACCAATATGAACAAATAAAAAAAGATATCAAGAAACTTATGGCGGGAAATATATAAGAGATCTGAAGCAACTATGTATAATAAAAGTAAGAAATGAATAAAGGGTATGTGAAAAAGTGATGAAAAGAGAACCTGGAAGATGTGAAATGCCGGAAAAAGGGATTTTCCGGTGGCCGGAAAGTGAGAAGATTGCCGGAGAAAGAGAGAAAAAAGAAGGAGAAAGGAAAAAAAAGAACATGTTAAAGTAATGTTTTTATTTATAGTACTAGTATTAGTATGTTGTTTTTGTCTTTGTGTCTTTGAGTTGAGTTTAATCTTAAATGTCAATGTAAGGCAGCTACTTTGCGCATGCTATTTTTATTGTTTTTATTTTATTTTTATCTTTTATCTCTTTCATTTAATGAGATTAAATGCTATATATAGGGTATTATTTTCTCTTGTTTTTTTTTTTTTTTTTTTTTTGGCTTGTGGTTTTGAGTTACTTGCATTTTTGGCATCTAGGTTTTAAAAAGTTACACTTGGGTTTGTTTAGTATTGTTAGACAAGGGTTGCAAAATTTACTTAAATGTCGACTCTGTTTTTCTAGGTTCATGCCATAATCCGTGTGAGTATTCGAAGTGAAACGTTTGTAGGGTTCAAATGGTTGGTAGTAAAGAACCCATGCGTGTTTGATTTTCTCAAACAGTGTCGTGAGCTAAAAGAAGAATGACAAATGACCGCACTGCAGAAATGGAATGACGACACATACATAGTACATTCATAAAATGTACAAATAATTAATTTTTGTTTTTAGTTCATATATGACTTTTTTGTTTCCATTGCAAAATATTATTTACTTTGCTAAAGGGTGAACAAATTTCTTTTTATATACCTTGCATATAAAAGCGATGTGTCTAAATACTAAATAATTAAACAATATTTGAGTCTTTATTATACGTAAATAATACTTATGCATTTATTTGCATATCACAGTAAGTTGTGTTTTTATTTAAATATTAAAAATCTCATGCACTTATAGAGTTTTGGTATCACGATTAATATAATGAAACTTTTAATAAAAATAAGAGTAAATTGCAAAAATCGTTCCTAAAGTTTGGCCAAATTAAGAGTTTCGTCCCTGATGTTTGGAAAGTGCAAGGATTGTCCCTGTGGCAAACTTTTAGGGCAAAAATCGTCCCTGACGTTGGTCAGAGACGATTTTTCTTTTTCTTTTTCAAATGACTAAAATACCTTTGTCTTTTTCTTTTTCTATATTTCTTTTCAGTTTCTTACACAAATGGTCCTTGTGTTTCGCCAGGCTTTACAAATTTAGTCATTTTTTTTAATTATTTATTTAACTATTAATATTAGTATTATTTTTTTATACATTTTCGTCCGTATTTCTTATGTTTTTGTCCGTTTTTCTTATGTTTTCATATGTTTTTGTCCGTTTTTCTTATATTTTTGTCCGTTTTTCTTACGTTTTTTTCCGTTTTCTTCCGTTTTCTTACGTTTTTTTCGTTTTCATACGTTTTTGTCCGTTTTTATATGTTTTCGCCCGTTTTCATACGTTTTTATACGTTTTCGTCCGTTTTCTTTAGTTTTTGTCCGTTTTTCTTACGTTTTTTTCTGTTTTCTTACGTTTTCGTCCGTTATTCTTACGTTTTTTTCCGTTTTTATACGTTTTCGTCCGTTTTTATACGTTTTTGTCCGTTTTTCTTACGTTTTTTTCCGTTTTCTTACTTTTTCGTCAATTATTCTTATGTTGTTTTCGTTCTCGTACGTTCTCATCCGTTTTTTCTTTAGTTTTTCTTACGTTTTTGTCCGTTTTTATTTGTTTTCATACAATTTTATCCGTTTTTATACGTTTTCGCCCGTTTTCTTACGCTTTCATCCGTTTTTATCATTTTCGGCCATTTTTCTTACGTTTTTGTCCGTTTTATCAGTTTTTGTTCATTTTTCTTACGTTTTTGTACGTTTTTTTCCGTCTTCACAGGTTTTCATACGTTTTTGTCCGTTTTCATACGATTTTGTCCCTTTTTTTCCGTTTTCACAAGTTTTATACATTTTCGCTCATTTTCTTACGCTTTCATTCATTTTTATACGTTTTCGCCTGTTTCTTACGTTTTTATCCATTTTTGTACGTTTTTATACGTTTTCGCCCCGTTAACAGATGCTGGAGCTTCAAAAGAAAAATGGACAGAAATGGATAAAAACAGACAAAAACGTAAGAAAAATGGGCGAAAACGATAAAAATGAACAAAATACCCTTAAGAAAAACGGACAAAAAAGTAAGAAAAACGGACAAAAACAAAAGAAAAATGGACAAAAACGGATAAAAATAAATAAAAAACGGATAAAAATGTAAGAAAACGGACAAAAACAGATAAAAATGGACAAACGTGAGAAAAATGAAATAAAACGAATGAAAACGTAAGAAAACATGTCGAAAACGTATAAAAACGTATGAAAACAGAAAAAACGTAAGAAAAGCTGACAAAAACGTAAGAAAAACGGATAAAAACGTACAAAAATGGACAAAAACGTATGGAAACGGATAAAATCGTGTGAAAACGTAATAAAAAAAGACAAAAACATAAGAAAAACGGACAAAAGCGGATAAAAAGGGACAAAAACTAAAGAAAAACGGACGAAAACGTATAAAAACGTAAGAAAACGGGCGAAAACGTATAAAAACAGACAAAAATGTATGAAAACGGAAAAAAAAAAACGTAAGAATAAAGGACGAAAACGTAAGAAAAGGTAAGAAAAACGGACAAAAACGTAAGAAAAATGGACAAAAGCGGATAAAAAACGGACAAAAACTAAAGAAAAATAGACGAAAACGTATAAAAACGTATGAAAATGGGCAAAGACGTATAAAAACGGACAAAAACGTATGAAAATGGAAAAACGTAAGAATAACGGACGAAAAAGTAAGAAAACGGAAAAAAACGTAAGAAAAACGGACAAAAACGTAAGAAAAAACGGACAAAACATATGAAAACATAAGAAAAACGGAAAAAAAAAAAAAAAAAAAAAAAAAAAAAAAAAAAAAAAAAAAAAAAAAAACTTAAGAAATACGGACGAAAATGTATTAAAAAAATAATACTAATATTAATAGTTAAATAAATAATTTAAAAAAAAAAAAAAAAAAAAAAAAAAAAACCTAAATTTGTAAAGCATTGCGAAACACAAGGACCATTTGTGTAAGAAACTGAAAAGAAATATAGAAAAAGAAAAAGACAGGGGTATTTTAGTCATTTGATGTTGGTCAGGGACGAATTTTGCCCCAAAAGTTTGCCACATGGACGATCCTTGCACTTTTCAAATATCAGGGACGAAACTTGCAATTTGGCCAAACTTTATGGACGATTTTTGCAATTTACTCTAAAAATAATATTAAAGATTGTTTTCATAATGTAAAGAACTCCCTTCATCTTATAATTATTGTCTACGTTTTCATTTTTGGAGGTTTCAAAATCATCATCCATTTCTTATTTCAACAAATCAAAAGAGAGTTTGTGGGTGGGAATGTTATTTGACTGATTGACCATTTCTTATTTCAACAAATCAAAAGAGGGTTTTTTGGTGGGAATGTTATTTGATTGATTGATTAGTGTAGTGATTTCACTTTTATTTAGTAATTTCACTTTTATTTAACTCAAGTCCTTTGGTCTGGTGGTATGTAAGTTGTCCACCAACCTAGAAGTTGTGGGTTCAAGCCTCGTTGGAGGTATTTATTGTGAGATAGGTGGTATAGGTGTGAAAAAATTGCCCTTTTTTTCCACTTTTATTTAATTGTATATTATTTGATGAGGAAAATGATTTTAGGACAAAAAAAAGTATATCGGATATTCGTTAAATTTATAGACTTATTAATAATTAATTAAACTATGAATTTTGCAGTTAATTTAATGAGATTAAATTTAAGATTAGATTTCTTTATATAGTTCTTGACATTATTGTAACTTGTATTACTCAATTAGAACAGAATGTTATTTTACATTTACCCCTAACGATTTAGGCTATGTTTGGCAAAAGTAGCTGTGAGCAGTAGCAGTGAGCTGTGAGCAGTAGCTGTGAGCTGTAGCCACAGCTCACTGCTCACCACTCACAGCTTCTTAAAGAAGCATTGGAAAAATGAGCTTTCCTAAAAAATAGCAAAGCTCACTGCTCTTTTGCCAAACGAACACTAAAAATCAAAAAGTTCATTGCTCACCGCTCATCGCCCAAAAAACTCTAAAAAGCTTTGCGCCAAACATAGCCTTACTAGTTATCCCTCTTTTCTAAGTTTTTCTTATTTTTTCTTTTTTTATTTTCAATTTAAACACATCCATTTTTGCAGGTTTTTGTCATTTTGTTTGCAAAATTATATCCGGTTCATGGCAATGAGATGGCCTATTTTTGCTTGTGGTCTTGTGGGTATCACTTATTCAGTTAAGTGAGCTCATGTGAGAGTAGTACCGGTATGGGTGACCTACCGGAAAGTCCTCACATGAGGGTCACAAGCTCTGTTGGTATTAGGCAATGAAGAGGAGAACCTGTAAGCCAATGCTGCGCAGGTTCGAATCCTAGCCGGCCCCGGTTTTCATCCGGCCGTTACTCCAGCGAGTAAATACTCGTGTGGAGGCGGTACGGTTTCCGGGCGGACGCCGTTAAAAATCCCCACTGCGCCAGCGTGGACCCGGTTCAGACAATATAGTCTGGGTATGTGGTGGATGAGGGCCTGCCAATGTGGCAGGTGCGACTCTAATCCAAAAAATAAAAGTCACCGTCCAAAAAAAAAGATGGCCTATTTTGTCATGTGGCAAGATCCAACTTTTTATTTGGCACAATTTGCTTTTCCTCGAAAGTTTTTTCTTATAAAATGTTATAGAACGAGGTTTGGAGCCCGCGCTTCGCGGCGGGTCGCTTTGCATCGGGTCGTATGCGTGTATAAATTAATGCAGACATTACATGAAAAGAAATTATATTTAACTCATATCAGTAATACATGTCTGTAGTTGCTATTTACACATTTGAATCATAAGTAAAGAATTTATGCCGAATTGGCGAACAAACAAAGTGATAACCTATCTACGACTCTAGTCTTCTGGGATCATGGGAATCAGCCCAGGTGAGTTCGTAACGGAATGTCTGAAGTTATCCAGGCACAATTTTTATTTGGCAAACCTGTGGATGGAAACCATTAGGATAAAAAAAAAGTTGTCATTGCTGCTTAAGAAATTGTAATAAAATGGCATAACATATTGATAGCAGATTGCTTAACATGTATAAAGTCTCATTTTGCACCACTGTCTACACGGAGCTCATATAGTTGTGCATCGTCAACACAAACGTGGCTCAAATCTATGATATAGTTCAGAACCATCATTTCCATTTCAGAAACTGGATAGAAATTGGGAAAACATATTGGCAGTAAGCTCAGAAAAGATAAAATCACACATGTCTTATCTGAGCATACAGGAACTGAGTCCACGTAAGTGTGCGTTGTCAACAGAAATTAGGCTCAGATCTGCCATGGCTGCAACGCTAAGTGATACAACATTACCATGCCAAGATATATTTCAGAGCAGAATCATCACAGCCATTTGAGAAAATGGAAACACATAAGCCACATAAGTGAAACTCAGACTTAGCAAGTAACAATAACACCATAGCATTATGCAAGAATTCTTTTGCTGTCAGGTTCTAGAAATATGTATCTAAGCATACAGAAATTGGAACCTTGAATTTATATTCGTTAAGGAGTTAGTTAAGCCAGTAAAAGTTTTGAGAAATAGGGAGGGCCTTGAATGGGATAATGAAGGCGGGCGGGATGTCGTGAACAGAACGCACAATATCATTATCGCAATCAAAACGCTATCTATCACTAAAAGCTTTTTTTGGCTTAACTAACCCCTTAACATATATAAAGGCTGAATTTCAACAGATTTGCAAACAGAGCTGAGATAACTGTGTATTGTCAACACAAATGGGGCTCAGATCTTCCATGGCTGCAAAGCTAAATGATATGGCGCTGCCATGCCAAGATATAGTTCAGAACAGAATCATCATAGCCATTTCAGTAACCGTAAACACATAGGTCACATACATTTGTTGCTCATTCACGTTTTAAAAAAAAAAAAAAAAAAAAAAAAAAAAAAAAAAAAAAAAAAAAAAAAAAAAAAACCACCGCATAGGTCACATACATTAAAAAAAAACGCGGGTGGGATGTCGTGAATAGGACGCACAATATCATTATCGCAATCAAAACGCTATCTATCACTAAAAGCTTTTTTTGGCTTAACTGACCCCTTAACATATATAAAGGCTGAATTTCTACAGATTTGCAAACAGAGCTGAGATAACTGTGTATTGTCAACACAAATGGGGCTCAGATCTTCCATGGCTGCAAAGCTAAATGATATGGCGCTGCCATGCCAAGATATAGTTCAGAACAGAATCATCATAGCCATTTCAGTAACCGTAAACACATAGGTCACATACATTTGTTGCTCATTCACGTTTTCTCTGACTGATAAACCAACACCGGTGATAAATCGTCTGGTGAATTAGAATCCGCAACGAAACCGATTGATTTATAGTGAAATTGTGAGGGAATACACAACAGTTAACCCCCTGTTTTTCGCAGCCATGCTTCATATAAAAGATACATTTAGCGTAAACATGGCTCAGATCTGCCATGGCTGCAACGCTAAGTGATATGGCGTTGCCAGGCCAAGATATAGTTCAGAACAGAATCATCATAGCCATTTTAGAAACCCGAAACACATAAGCCACATAAGTGAAACTCAGCCTTATCAACTAACAATAACATTATACCAGCCAAGTAAAAAAAGAAAAGAAAAAAATGATAACATACCTAAGCAATATAAAGTCCCACAGTATGGCCAAGCATGGTGGTAAATGAAAGGCAAAGTGACAGAAAGAATGTTGGATTATATGAATCATAAAACTATAAACATATAAAAACATCACAAAGCACGCAGCGGAAGATCTACAAGAACTAGTAATTAATTAAAACTAAATAGACACGTACCTTTTTGCAATCACCAAGAACAAGTATGAACCCTAAATAAATAAAGGGTATGTCGATCCAACAATAGGGAAAAACACTAGTTAAAATAAACTAGTCACTCGTTCTTGTACACACGTGATGATAGCGTTTCAGTAGGAAAAGCTAGGTTCTTGATCACTAATAACCAAACACTTTAATTGCTATTAGCTTGAGCCGAATTTCCTAGTGGAAATAAAAATGTCGACTAGCTTCTAGCAAGAGGGAGAAAGAAGAGAAGTTTGGCAAGATTAGGGATTCCAGATTAGTAAAACCCTAAACACAATGAATTGTATTTATAGGCTAACCCTAGGGCACCAATCTTGCTCCCTACTCTTCCTCAAAACCAGCCAACCCAACCCAAGTTGGATTTCCAGCCGATCCAACCCATCTATGGGTTTCTAGATCCTTCTTTTCATATTTACTTATTTAGTCCTTTAACGGTCGTTATCTCTAACACCGTTAAGTACTAACTGTTGTTAAGTGCTTGTTTGTGAAATGAATAAATAAAATACATAAATATATTTAATTTATTCATACTATTGAAACTCTCACGCATCGTGTGCAATCCCGAGTCTCGGGTTCGAAACCGGACATACGTATATTAAAAGTTAAACATTAAACTCTAACAGCTCCCACTTGGATAACTATTAATATAGTAATGACATGGGCTAGTCTAGCTTAACAGATCCCAATGCCCCCAGCTCGATCCGAGTATGGTTTTCCTGGAAAAACCACGTGACGAATTAAATCATCATACTTATCCTTTTGTTACTAATACCGCGTTAATTTGGATATGGATCTTTGTCATTCCATAATTAACAGTAGTTTCTCGTTTATACATAATTGAACAAGATTACCAAAACATCTGAACGTCTTCCAGATAGACTTTGGGCGTGCGCACGCAAACATCTTGTTAATCATACGAGTGGCCAAGCAGTATTAAACTTCAACACAAAATTGAAGGAACAAATCCCTTATTAACTGCGAGCATAACCCTTGAACTTTGCATCATTTATGAAAATAGCCCTTATAACTACCTTTTACGGATAGCGGTAGACTATCTCACAGAAAATGAGCTACATCCTCGGCAATTATCTGGCATCTCAAGTCAGAGGATAAATATTCATGATATACTTAATGACTATGATCCATAAAGTATAATCATGTGGTTGGGATAAGTCTTATATTCAATTTATCCAATATTGAATATCATGTGACATTGGTGTCTTAACCTTACAGTTCATTCTACCAATCCTCACATTTGTCTTAGTTTAATAATATTCCCATATTATTAATTGACAATGGACTATTTAGAATAATTAATTTATTCACGGATTTAAACATGCAAATATAGGACACAAATATTAATAATGATAATAAACGTTATCCGCACTTTATTTCATTAAAATAATAATTGTTTACACGTCCCTATCGAAATACTAATCCAACAGATTTACATGAAACTATCTGCTAAACGAAGACCAATACCCTGAGCATGACGATTAAACGTCTCCTTAGGTAATGCCTTCGTGAAAGGATCAGCCAGATTGTCATCTGTGTGAACTTTGAGTACTTTTATTTTACCATCATCGACTTGTTCTCGAACATAGTGAAGTTTCCTTTTAAAGTGTCTGGCGCCTTTCATAACTCCAGGTTCATTGGCGAATGTAATTGCAGCAGAGTTGTCGCAATATACATTTATAGGTAATTCAATAGAAGGCATCACTCCAAGATCCTTAATGAATTTCCTTATCCAAACAGCTTCTTTTGCCGCCTCCGATGCAGCAATGTACTCGGCTTCTGTAGCAGACATGGCCGTTATACTCTGCTTCTTACTGCTCCAGTTTACTGCTCCTCCATTGATGACAAAAACATAACCCGTCTGAGACTTCGTATCATCTTTATCAGTCTGAAAGGACGCATCGCAGAAACCTGTAACATTCAGTTCTGCGTCTGGATTTCCCCCGAAAACAAGAAACATATCTTTAGTATTCCTTAAATACTTAAGAATGTTCTTTACAGCATGCCAGTGATCTTTCCCTGGATTCTGCTGATAACGACTGGTCAAATTTTGAGCGAATGCCACATCTGGCCTTGTGCATCTAACTGCATACATGATAGATCCTACTGCCGAAGCATACGGAACTTTCTTCATGTATGCCACCTCTTCAGGTGTAGAAGCACACATTTCGCTGCATAAGCCGTGTTCCACTTGCATGGGCAAATATCCCTTCTTGGAATTTTGCATATTGAATCTCTTCAATATTTTATCCATGTAAGCACTTTGGCTTAATCCGATTAACCGTTTAGATCTGTCTCTATAGATCTTGATTCCAAGGATATACGCTGCTTCTCCTAAATCCTTCATGGCAAAGCAATTACCAAGATAATCCTTAACTTCATTAAGGCTTGGTATATCATTTCCCATGATTAATATGTCATCGACATATAGGACAAGAAAAGTAGTGTTACTCCCACTAACTTTGTGGTATACACATGGCTCATCGAAATTTTGAGTAAATCCAAACTTCTTGATTTCCTCATCAAATTTCTTATTCCATTGCCTGGATGCTTGCTTCAATCCATAAATGGATCTTTGAAGTTTGCATACACGCTCAGGAAACTGTGGATTCACAAACCCCTCAGGTTGCGCCATATAGATATCTTCATCTAGGCGACCATTTAGAAAGGCGGTTTTGACATCCATTTGCCAAATCTCATAGTCATAGTAGGCAGCTATGGCTATAAGAATCCTAATAGCTCTAATGTCGGCCACAGGAGAAAAGGTCTCCTCATAGTCAACACCATATGTTTGGGTAAAGCCTTTTGCCACCAAACGAGCCTTGTAGGTGTGTACGTTGCCATCCATGTCAGTCTTTTTCTTGAAGAGCCACTTACACCCAACTACCTTAGCATTGGGTGGAAGGTCTACTTCAATCCAGACTTTATTGTCTTTTATGGATTGCATTTCCCCATCCATGGCTACTTGCCATTTGTCCTTTTCAGGACTATTAATGGCAGCCTTATAACTAGTTGGCTCATCAATGTGATCCAATAGTGTAGATTCCTCATCATCTATGTTTAAACATAGACGGTCAGGAGCCTTTGCAGATCTTGAAGATCTACGGATGGGTACCACTTCTACTTCAGGTGGAGGACCTAAGCTTTCAGGTTCCACAGGAAGTGTGTTAGTACCTTCAGAAGGTGACGTATCTTCATGATCACTTTCAAGATCATATGCTCTCCCACTGATTTCTTGAGATATTAGATTATCTTCAAGAAAATCACCGTACCTAGCCACGATGACCTTATTTTCAGGTGGGAAGTAAAAGTAGTAACCCTTCGTTTCCTTAGGGTATCCTACGAAGATACACTTAACAGATCTTTGTTGGAGTTTATCAGGTGAGTCACGTTTAACAAACGCCTCACAACCCCAGACCTTTAAGTAAGAAAAGTTGGGAGCTTTTCCAGTCCATACTTCATATGGAGTCTTATCAACCTTCTTAGTTGGAATCCTATTCAACACGTGAACAGCCGTTTCAAGAGCATAATCCCAAAAGGATAAGGGAAGAGTTGTAAGATTAAACATGGATCGTACCATATCTAACAAAGTACGATTTCTCCTTTCAGATACACCATTTTGTTGTGGCGTATAAGGAGAAGTGAGTTGTTGCACAATGCCACACTCACCCAGATAATCCTTAAACTCTTGGCTTAAGTACTCACCACCACGATCGGATCGAAGTGCCTTAATCTTCTTTCCGAGTTGTAATTCTACTTCATTTTTAAAGACCTTGAATGTCTCAAAGACTTCATGTTTATGTTTAAGTAAATAAACATAACCATAACGACTATAGTCATCCGTGAAGGTCAAGAAGTAGACAGCACCGCGTTTAGACACATGTCTAAGTGGACCACACACATCCGTGTGTATCAATCCAAGTAGATCCGAAGCCTTCTCCAAATTGCTATGGAAAGGTTTCTTTGTCATCTTCCCAGATATGCAAGATTCGCATTTATCAACTGAATCATCATTGATATTTTTCAAAAGCCCATCGTGTTACAGCTTTTGCATGCGATTCTTGCCTATGTGGGCAAGACAGTAGTGCCATAAATAAGACGAGTCCAAGTTAGACTTGGCTCTCTTATTCCCGATGCTATACATTGAATTATTTCTATTGGATACATGGTTTTCCATGTCAATTTCAAACACACCATTTAATGAAATAGCATTAAAGTAAAAAACAGAATTTAGAGAAACAGAAATTCCATTATCATTAAACGTATGCTTAAAACCCAAATCCAATAACAAAGAAACTGAAACGACACCTCTAACAATAGAAGGTGCGTAATGACAATTGTTCAAAACTAATATTAAACCAGAAGGTAAAACTAGCTCAAAAGTCCCTATGGCTTCTACTGCTGCACGTATTCCATTTCCCACGTACAAGTAGCATTCCCCATAGTTCAGCTTCTTTGCTCCTCTAAGCCCCTGCGATGTATTACAAATGTGAGTACCACATCCTGTATCATATATCCAGGCATTTTGCTTACGAGGAAAAGAAAATAATTCAACCATAAAAATACCTGAAGTGCTGGCGCCCTGCCCAGCCTTGGCATTCTTATTTTTGCGACACTCCTCTAGCAACAATGGACAGTCACGCTTCCAGTGTCCAGGAGTATGGCAGTGGTGACAAGCAGCCGCATCCTTTTTGGGATAATCCTTCTTGGGAGGAGGATTCTGCTTCTTCGGCTTTTGCTGATAGGTCACAATCTGCTTGCCCTTGTCAGCGTTGCCCTTTCCTTTCTTGTTGTTCACATGTTTCGGTTTACCGGGCTTAGCTACTCTACCACCTCTTATTGCCATAACAGCAGGTGTAGGAGCTTTCTTTGTGAGTGCCTTCTCATGCTCAATAAGCATTGCATGCAATTCAGAAAATGTCTTCCCCTTGCAATGCATGTTAAAGTTGCGCACAAATTCACCATATAATTCCTCATTGAGGGATTTGTTGATGAGGCCAACTTTAACGTCTTCCACAAACCCGCAATTAAGTGCATCTAGTTGGTCAAGATAACCTTTCACTTTAAGTGCATGATCACTTACGGGTGTTGTCACATCCTGTTTGCACTTGCCCAAGTTGTCAAGTACATCATACAATTCAGCCATAGGAGATTTCTGAAACATACGTGTCAGTTCATCAATCATGTTTTTCGGGCCATATTTCTCAAACTGTTTTACCAGTTGATCATCCATCCCCGATAGCATGAGACAAGCCGCATCATTGTGCTTGTCATAGGCTTCATTGAACTCCCTAAGTATTTCATTAGGCGAGTTTGCAGGAGGAGCTTCAGGAAGGTCCACAGTAAGACATTCTGAACGTTTGGCAATTCTAAGAACAAGCCTTAGATTTCGATACCAAGCGTTAAAATTCTTAGTCCCAGTCAGTTTTTCCTTTTCAAGCATCATCTTGAAACAGGAAGTTAAGTTTGACGAGTTTCCGGGTTGGGCCATTTCTACAGAAAAAAGTTCAAAAGTTAGTACTTTCGATAATTAAAACATTTCATGAAAATTAAACACCCATTGGTTAAAAAACCATTTAATTTTCACTGAAAACTAGGATCCTAATTGACGCCGTTTCATTACATCAGCTTTGGCTGCTAGCAATGAAAGTGCTCAACAAGGTACGGGATCACCCAATTGCCAATGTCAAATTGCAATTCCTAGAAATCTTGGGACTTACATTATATTGCCAACATCAGTTGCAAAATGTAAGCATGTTTCATCCCCAATTCTTTATGCCTTGGCGCCGTTTCATTACATCAGCTTTGGCTGCTAGTAATGAAAGTGCCCAATTAAGTTAACCAACTTAAGAAACTGTAAATTGACGTCAGTTTATTGCATTCAGCTTTGGCTGCTAGCAATAAAGTACTCAATTTTACCCTTAGATGACCACCCTTTGAACATCAACATTCAGCTTTGGCTGCTAGTGATGTAGGATGAAACCTTAGGTGTTTCTTTTTGTAGTTGGGTGACATATAACTTAAATTTGTAGGGTAATAAATTTTGATGTGTGAAATCAAAAAATATGTACAAAGATGTCATGCATTCATCTTTGTATCATATATGTTTGCAAAAACAAAACCGTTTACTAATTCGTAGCTCAAATCATCAAAATTTTTTAATTGAGGCGTTGAGAAAATTACAACATTGCCTTAAGATGCTTCGTACTTTTTCATGGTGTACTTGGTAAGTCTATTATTGACGCACAGACGAGCGGAGGGACGACAGCCGCCGAAGCTGGTTAAAACCGTGCCCCTTTAAGGTCACAATTTAATGTGAGCCAACCTTAAACCCACTTTATAGTTTGTCAATAATAGGTCCGCCGCTTCGACCACTTTTGTACAGTTGCAATCAATCAACTAAAAAAATATGATTTTCTTGCTAAAACAATTTTATGTAATAATTTATTAATTGCTAGTCTCGCCTGGGAGCAAATTACCGTGCGAAGCGAACCACTGTCGGCACATAAGACTTGGCAAAAAATAAAATTACTACAAAGGTTTCATCGTTATTAGTCTTGTTTATTTTTATTATGAAAATTACCCTCTTTTTGTGTTGCAATCCATCATAATATATAAACACAAAAGATCAAGTAATTACAAAAAAAATAAACACATAATAACAAATATATGATCATAACAATATCATATAGCTACATGCAAACCTTTTTTTCAATAAATCCTATTATTAATTCTATGTGTAATTAAATATGTATTAAACTAACAAAACTCCCATTGGTTTTCGAGCTCATTGTGCCCAATGGTCCACAGACACCAAATAACTTGGCCGCGTAAGTTTTAGTTAATTTAATACCACATTGCACATAACTTATTAATTAATATATTGAGGTCTTCCCCAATTAAAGATTTATTAAACAAAACATGTAGCAAATCAATACATACAAATCGCCCCATACATCAAACCATGACAAAATATGCAAGATTTTGTCATGGATACCATATTAACACATAATCATGAAATCCATATTAACATGTTAATATCTAGTACGTATCTAATTAATTAGTGACATCACATAGTATTCACAAATTAATCCCTAAAAATTTTCCATGCATAATCTAGGGTTTCTAACAAGTTTTTAATAAAAAAACTAACATAAACCCTAAAAAAATAAATGTGGATCGATCCACATATATATAAAATTAGGGTTTCAAATTAAAACCCTAGAACATTTAAATGCATGTATCTAATCAAGATCCAATTTTTAGGTTTTAGTAATTAATTACATAGTTCTAAACGAGGCTCATGATGCCACTGTTGGATTATATGAATCATAAAACTATAAACATATAAAAACATCACAAAGCACGCAGCGGAAGATCTACAAGAACTAGTAATTAATTAAAACTAAATAGACACGTACCTTTTTGCAATCACTAAGAACAAGTATGAACCCTAAATAAATATAGGGTATGTCGATCCAACAATAGGGAAAAACACTAGTTAAAATAAACTAGTCACTCGTTCTTGTACACACGTGATGATAGCGTTTCAGTAGGAAAAGCTAGGTTCTTGATCACTAATAACCAAACACTTTAATTGCTATTAGCTTGAGCCGAATTTCCTAGTGGAAATAAAAATGTCGACTAGCTTCTAGCAAGAGGAGAGAAAGAAGAGAAGTTTGGCAAGATTAGGGATTCCAGATTAGTAAAACCCTAAACACAATGAATTGTATTTATAGGCTAACCCTAGGGCACCAATCTTGCTCCCTACTCTTCCTCAAAACCGGCCAACCCAACCCAAGTTGGATTTCCAGCCGATCCAACCCATCTATGGGTTTCTAGATCCTTCTTTTCATATTTAGTCCTTTAACGGTCGTTATCTCTAACACCGTTAAGTACTAACTGTTGTTAAGTGCTTGTTTGTGAAATGAATAAATAAAATACATAAATATATTTAATTTATTCATACTATTGAAACTCTCACGCATCGTGTGCAATCCCGAGTCTCGGGTTCGAAACCGGACATACGTATATTAAAAGTTAAACATTAAATGAAAACCAAAGTGACAGAAAGAATGTATATGGCAACTTACCAACAGCCGACCTCAATCTGATTTGATGTATAATGAACTCGACTGTAGCCACACGTAATGTTTAGGGCTGAGAATGTGGTAGATGAACGTTCAAACTATTTTTCCCATTGAAAGTAACAAAGCACTAATGATGGATGAACAGAGACCAAGGTAAGGTAGTATTACTCAGTCCCGGTCACTGTTCATCCAACGTTGTTGGTTTATCATTTTTTGGTGACAGAAGGTTTGTCCATGCCATGGTTGCAGATGATATTCCATAAACAGCTAACATCATTGCTGCAAGCAAGGATACATGAGATAAAAGAGATTGAGTAAAAAAAATGTTCAAGTCATGGTCTGATAGCCAAGTAAGAAAAGGAAAGAAAAAAATGGTAACATACCTAGGCAATTTTTTTTTCTTTTTCTTTTTTGCATCAGCAAACGAAGAAACTCCATTAAGAAATGTAAAATCATATATCCAAAAATGAGAAAAAAAAAGTATGAAACTGTCAAACTGATGCAATAAATAATTAGGCTCAGATCTATAAATAGGGGCCGGATCATAGGAAACCCCGAATTCCGCCGTGGCTGCAAACGAACACAGTTGCATAGTAACCGTTTATACTATGCCATCCGGTCATTGCCCCGCCAAGTTACGGTCGGATCTTCAACGACACATTTCATTTTGCTCAGATTACAACAGTCATCACAGCCCATTTGAAAAACATTATCAGTATTAGTACGAAATCCAAAACCATAAGTCATAAACTCCATATTCACCACCAGCACCACAGTAAAAGATTGGGTGAAAATGAAATCACTGGCTTATTCATATGATTTAGATAAAATCATATTATGGCAAAAGAGGCGTGAACACCCTTTTACAAAATTCCCAAACTTTTTTTGCCCCAGCCTCATTCATTTATCTTAGCCATGGTTTATCCCCCATTAACAGCTTTAGATGGCGCAATACTTTCATGGAGTTCAAGCAACGAAAGTGAACAATGGGTGCTACAGTAGAATATTTCCACAAACACATGTTTTATATCTATCAAGGCAAATAGAATTTTGAAAGTCAGTTCTCTTTTTTAAATTATGAGATGAGGATAGGCAAACAGGTTGAAAAAATGATGTATTCGCCATGGCTGCAAGCGTATTAAGCTTGCCCTGCCACAATGCAAATAACCTCAGCGTTGCCCGAATCCATGTTCACGAATGAGAACTACTAAAATGTTGCTAAAAAATTATATCATACTAACATTCATTGGGATGTTAGCCACAGTATGTGGCAACTATAGTGCTCTGTGAGTGGATGAACAGTAAAACCAATAGTGAAATTAATATTTTATTGTGTGTTATAAATCGGATGTTCCTGAATCTTCTTCTATTTCTACACACTTTCACTTACCCCTCTCTGCTCTCTCTATTCTTTCACATAATCTAACAATTGAGTGTAGACCTTAAAACAGTTAGAGGGGTGTTTGGGATTGCATGTTTTTAGTGAAATATCAAAAAACCGCGTTTGGAAAACCCGCAATAGAAAAGTGAGGTCTCTTTCACCCATCATGTTCCAGCAAGTTACTATAACTGGAAAATAATGGACGCATAAAAGTAACACTATCTTCATCGCCTGTAATATTTTCAAAATGAATTCGTAAGCAGAAAAATAAGCTGCTGCATGACACGGATAATCTCAGGAAAATAAGCTGCTGTTGTATTACTTTTTTTTCGATAAGGCGGATAATCTCAGGAAAATAAGACTCAGCACTGCAAATACTGAGGCAGCACTTTCGGTGATAGAAATATAAGGCTCAGATCTGCAAACGTAAAATCCGACAGAATATACTGGCCATGGCTGCAATTCTAATTTTACTCATATTGCCGTGCCAAGATACCGGTATAAGTAGATTATGTCACCGCAACATTCAAGTGCAAATATTTATCATCATTGCATTAGGGAAAAGAGGAAGGGAATCGTAGGTAAAGAGAAGGGTTAACCTGCCATGGTTGCAAATCCAAGAATTTGCCCCACCAATGCGGATTACCTCAATTGTAAATTTGCCTAGCAGTGCATCCACCATGGTTGCAAACACAAATCAGAATGTGTTGCCCTCCCATTATGCGAAGCAATACCTACACCAAATAAGCCTGATAAATACGCTAAGGCAAAAAACCCTAATAATCAGAACAATCAGTATGAATAACAAAAAGCTGAAATAATCCAAATGAACACAATGGCCTAAAAAGTGAGGAACCAAAGATCCTGAAACAATCAAAACCATCTTAATTCTACGAAACATCGATAAGACAACTACAAATGAGAGAGAGAGAGAGAGAGAAAAATCCCAAAGATCCCGAAACACTCAAAGACAGTATTCAGAAAACCCTAAATTATCAATCCTTAACACGAAAACAAAAAAATCTCCAAATTACACTAAAACCCTAATTTGAAAATCCATAACCTTATCAACCCTAATTACAACCCCCAAATTCTAAATCGAAGCACAATTTGTTTGATTATTGATAAATTAAATACAATAACATAAAAATTATAGCTAATTAATTCATCAGGGTGGTTTCGCGTAAAGTCAGGTTTACCAAAATTCAATTGAACTATTAAGAAAACCCCCAAATGAACTATTAAGAAAACCCCCAAATGACAACAAAACCCTAATTTGAAAATTTAATCTTTTAAGATTCAATTGAACTATTTAATACCAAAAACTAAGAAAACCCCAAAATGATAACAAAACCCTAATTTTATAGAGGGTCAAAATTACCCCTTTGGCCATTTACCCTGGATATATGCAAACGTACTCGGTAACGGATCATGTTGTGTTTATATCCATTTCCATCACGGTTCAATATTATGCAAATGTTACAAACATCAGATTTCAAAAACGAAAAGAAACTATAATTACCTGATCATAATTGAGGATCTCTGTGGAATTATCATGGGCAGCAATAGTGACAACAGGTTGACCACGAAAACTGACCTAGGATTCATCTCAGCGCCTAACAACCAATCATAAACCACAAATAAACAATAAATTACGAGACATTATATCATAAGTGGCCGTTAAATTTAATATCAATTAGTGGGTTTAAGCTGTAGGCCTAATGTTCAGAAACAGCAAAACAGTAGACATCTGTATTTAAAAGACTGATTCTGGTTTTATTCCCATCTGTTTATACAAAAGGTTCACCAATGACTTTTATGAAGTGAATTTTAGATTCATGGTTTGTCAGCTTGATAGCATCCTCATTTTTTTAACGCTGAAATTTAAAAATATTTGACACCCATTCTCTTGTAAAAGAGTATCAAAATCAGATACAATTGAACTATTGATTGCTGCATATTTAAAACATATGAACATACTGGTAGCATATTTAGTATGTATCTTCCAGATAATTTTGTGTAATTTAACTTTTTATCCTAAAAGCATACTTTATTCATAAAAGTTAACAGTTTAGGACTTTGACTATATGTTTTTGGAATGACATGAACATCATACCTGTGTTGCAGCAGCAAGACACAAACTTAGAGTGTTGTAGCAACTATAGCTGAACACCCCTTAAAGCTGTAAAATCTTGTTTGTATCAAATGTAACATTACACATATTTATTTATTGATATCAATTCAGTGACAACGTTAGCGTCATAATCAACGTAAATTACTGTTGGTAAACACACAGTTCCTGGATCATTTTGTGTAACCATTGTAAAAATCCCACATTAAAATAAACCATCTTACAGAATACTTATCCATTTTTCTACGTGTAAATTTTTTTTTATATAATCATAACTATTATCTCATGTGACGTAACTCACATCTTCGATGAACTTGCTCGCACGCAACCCAACCTCAACGTACTTAATATTTATTTTATATAAACATTTTCATATGAAACTTTAAGATATCTCATTTGCCATTTTTACGTGAAATTGTTAACGTACGTATAAACTAAACATTCCTTATCAAATAGAGTTTCTATAAAACCCTAAACTATTATAACAACAGATGTAAGTAACAAAACTCTGAAAATACTAAAGTACAACTCATTCAACTAAGGTACAAGCATCTAAAGCCCAGAAACCCTAATTCCGTTTTAAACTCCCGGTATAAACCCTAATTTCATTTAACTATGATTTTATGTACTAAAATTCACAAACCCTAATTTATTTATATGAGATTTTTACAAAATATTAATGTACAAGTCATTTAAGACAATGTACAAGTCTTTTATGCATAAAACTATATATATTAATAAAAATCCTATTAAAACCCTAAATATATTTATTTTAAAGCACAATTTACAAGTCTTTCATACATAAGCCTTAAAATTAAATTTTCCTAAACTCACTAAACATAAGTACAAGCCTTTAAACCTAGTGTACAAGTGCCTAATACACAAAATCCAAAAATCTCATTTATATACTTTATAACTTAATAAAAACTAACATATTATTTATAAAAATTAACCTAACATAAAAAATATATTTTTCTTATTTTCTAAACCCTATTACAACTCTCCTAAGCTTATAGTACAACTCCATAAAACACAACATGAATTTCTTTTCCCTAATACCTAATTCGACATATGTATATATTTAAAGTAAACTTTAATTATTTTCTATTTAACAAATAATTAAGTTAAACCCTAAAACTAACTAGTTACCATCCTAAACCCTAGAGTACAACATAATATAGCCCATGGTACCACCTTACTAAGCCTAATCGAACCTATACTAACCTACCTAGTTCGAATACCACAAAAACCAAACCAAACCAATTTCTTTTCAAACCCTAAGTAAACTCTACCACATATTGCCTCCCCTAGTCCCTCCAATATCCACATCATCAAGTCCCAAAATATCTAACCTAAGTAGGAAACTTGTATGGATGGGGAATTTCCACATCACTTTCCCTCCCCCTCCTTCCATGTGGCGCCCCAACAAATTGAACACATCACATTGTCTCCCTCACATCTCACAAGAAACCCTAGGAAACCCAAGAAAACCCTAATCTCATTGCCTATAAATAAATCGACCCATGTAATCTTCATTTCTCATCACCACTACTCGACACAATTCAAACAGCCCACATACTCACTCCCTACTGATTCCATATCTCTCATACAAGCCTAAGAAAACCCTAAGAACCCTAAGAAAGAGGAGGAAGCTTGATATTTCATTTACAAGCCATATGACCCATATATATTCCCTAATCGAACCATATAGCTAAGTAAGTATTTCCAACCCTTTTCATTACTTTTATTATACTCTAAATACTCTTAGAACATCACTAAATAACCTCTAATAAAAATCTAGGCTAAGAACTATATATATTTTTTCTTTCTTTTCTTTTCCTTCTTGTCGATATAAACCAAACATACCCTAATTTATATATATATATTATATATATATATATATATATATATATATATATATATATATATATATATATATATATATATATATATATATATATATATATATATATTTATGAAAAGAGGAACTACAAAACATATTAGAGATAGTTTTAATAAACTTATGATCATGTTAATATATGGTAAAAACTAGCTTGAACCTTAAAAACCAAAAACTAAATTTTCTTTCTTTTCTTTTTCTTTTGATTGAACAAACCAAACACCCTTTGAATTATTTTTTTTGATACAAATGAAGAAATATGTTAGAGATAAGATTAATATACTTATTATCATAAAATCATGCGTTAAAAACTAGTTGGGAACTTTAAAAATCGAAAAACCAATTTGTTTTCTTTTCTTTCTTCCTGTCGCAAAAACAGCATCAAACCCCAAACTTTGGACCTAGTTTTCGACCCTTAAACGAACTCTAAAAAATTCTGAATTTTGGTAAGCACTAAGACCACCTAGCTGTCTAACTATAGGAAAAATAACGAAGTAAAAAGGTTAAGAAATCGCAAAGATATTCACGCTTCTTTCTGCCCCATTTTTCTGCCACTCGAACGCATACAAACAAATTCATTCAAGCTACATAATCTCGAATGACAAGCTCATAATCTGTAAATAGGTTGTCAACAAGTTAAATATAAAGTTTATAAAAGAGTCGTAAAAAGTCTCGCCTTTTTTCGTAACATATAACGCATTTTATAAAAATAAGGATGTCGAGTGAATAAAGTAAATTGCTTGGGGGGTAGTTTTCGCCAAAACTCATTATCGAAAGTACAAGGGCAAAAACTGTCATTTGACCAAAGTTGAGGGGTAAAATTGTAATTTTATAAAAGTTCAGAGGTAAAAATTGTCATTTTGCGAAAGTTCAGGGGTATAAACTGTCAATATATGAAACTATAGGGTGAAAAGCGTAACTTATATATAATAATTATTATTAATATATTTATAATAAAAATTAATAAGAACTAACTTACGATTATCTCGATAACGAACGAACGGAATATAAAAATGAACAATAAGATAAAATCTTATCCAACTTTTGAAGAGACTTCATGTTGTCTCAATATAACATTTAATCAACTACCAAAAACGTTACGAAACGAACATTAAACTTCTATATATTCGAATACGATTACTGAAACTTGACATAACGAACCAGGTTGCGTGCCGAAGACGTTTATCAACTCTGTTTAACTTTGTTTTCCATCCAGGCTATCAAGGTGAGTTCATAGTCCCACTATTTTTATTACGTTTTCTAAACTTGTGAGGAGATACATGCTGCTAAACCGAACACAAGTATTTTTCCTGATTGTTATTGCACTAAGTTAACGTTTGCCTATCTGTATTTATATTTACTTTAAAAGTCCCTCGTATCATGCAACATTAGTCACCTGCTGGGTGAGCGCGAATATAGTGAATAGATCTATTGGCCTGACAACCCATTTGTACTAGTCGGATGGATATCTTTGTGTTAGACGGTTAGACAAATGCATTATATTTGAAATCTATGAGGAGTCTTTGGCAAGCTCTCACTTGGGGGCAAACCACTATCATTTTTATTATGTTAGTGAGACTGGAAACTATCAACGCATTGCGTGTCATGAGGTTTAGTGCAATATACCGAACTATGATATAACTGATCTCTTTTTATTTAGCTTGTGTTCAAACTAATTATAACTTTAAACGCTATGGATTCACTCAACCTTTGTGTTGACTTTTTAGCATGTCTATCTCAGGTAATTAAAAGACTGAACTTGGCACGGAGTGGCGGTGGACTTTCTTCTTATAAAATGAGTGTCCACTTTGTTATCATTCAACGAATAATGTAACTCTATAACGTATTTCGAAACCTCCCGCTAGGACCTCTATATGTAACTCTGATTTAAATAATGATTGATAACAATTTTATTAAAACGTCTCTTTTCGAGTCGTTTTCTATTTTCATGACTGTGATCCTTGAAGTAACCCCCCAACTATTATTTCGCTGTGATTATCGAAAACGGGAGTGTTACAGATTGGTATCAGAGCTCACGGTTATAGAGAACCAAATGTTTTCAAACATTGGACTATAACCATTTTCCACAAAAACTTAACCAAAGTCCTCCGTGCCACAACGCTACTGAAACGTTACTTATACATGTTTATTTCTAATTATTTAGTTACATAGTGAAATTATATAATTACCGGGTGGTTACAGGGTTATGGTTTCCCCTACTCATTCTATTACTCTTATGTCGGACTCGGATACCGAAAACATCACGACTGTACCAGGAATTTCAAGAACGTTTCTCAAAAATGGAAACTGCACAACTGAAACTTGAGACTGAAATTAAGCATCTATGTCAAGGACGTAACTGATCTTAAATTCACATGTATCAATGTTGTGTCTACTAAACCAAATAGTATTTGGTTAGTATTTCATGTATTTTCCAAATAAGCCTGAAACTTTTAGAACTTGTAATCAATCTTTAAATATATGACAACTTCCTTTTGTTATATATTTATGTTGAGAACAAATTCTTTCAATTATGTCTTATAATAATGTTATGCATGCATGTAATGACTTCTCATGACCTCATGCAAAATTCCACCATTTGTTACTATCCTTAATAGACAAATGGCTCCACATAAACCAAACCATACTTAGAACGCCATAAATGTAACTTTCCCTTTCCTTCAAACCTAGTCAACCGACCAACTTATAGCATAATAAGTAACAGAAACTAGGACCACTATTGCCAACAAAGACCAAACACTTATGCTAGAAACAGAAAATCCTTAACCTACCACATGAGGTATTAATAAAAAGACCTTGTATTAATTGTTTTGCAAAAACAATCAATCAAGTTATTAATATCATGTCATTTTCAGTGATTATACCCAGACCTACCATGAAATTACCTAAAGATTATTATAATTCCTTATACCTGCCATAACTAGGCCATAACCATAGAATCCTCTAAGATAAATTTCCGAAGAAAACTTGATGAATGAAGAGAAAGTTGTTGGACTTCAAATGAATTAGTTTATTCCTTAGCAGTTTTATACCAAGAGTCAATCATTTATCTACGATATTAACCAGACACATCGTAAATAATTGACTCTCAATTGGTTATAACTTCGCATTGTGACCGCCTACTAGGACTAAGTGAACTCGAATTATGTTGAAAGTTTCATAGGTATTAGACCAACTCATCATAAAGAATGACTAAACCTACCATCACCTTTACCTAAGGATTACCCGTACCTTAGGAATTAAGCAAAATAACCAAAAGCGAAAGCTTGATGATAGGAAAACCACAATACCAATTGGAAAGCCAGGCCTAGTGCAAAAGAATAAGAGCTCATTAAGATCCCAACCATGTCAAAGGATGACTTTAGTATTTAAGCAGAAGATAAATTCCTGTAATAGATAAATAAATTGAGGTCTAGAATTCCTTAAGTTGTATTTCCTTTCAAATCTTTACCTTAAGTTACGATGAACGTAATCTAAGTGTAACAACTACCTTTCTACTGTATGAAACCTTTATCTTGTAATACATCCTTAATAATCCCAATCTTAGCTCTATTCCATTTACCTTGTTCATAGTCATTACCCTATTTTACCGTTAGGAATTTGGCTGATATTATTTTGATAAAACAATAAGACTATCACTACCCTGTAGGATCCTTAGACGAACCCTAAGAGTTATTTCGAGGATATCCCATTAATACCCTAGGAAATCCCTAACTTATCACTGTAGTGTGGACTAAAATTTTCGTATTCCTTTAATATATATATATATATATATAGGGGGGCTTTATTTTCAGAACCCTCTTAAGTGCGGGAACTGCAAGAACCCACTTATGTACTACTAATAATACACAATGTACATCATTTAATGCTCCATAGCATTTTGTTATTTTATTTAATTCAAAAGGGCATAATAGTAAAAGACATTTTCATATTATTTTTGTTTTTTTATAATTTCCGTTTTTTATAAATTTTAAAATTCGGATTTTTTTTTTTTCCATCAAATAGCCAAGGTGCATATATGTTTTCAATTAGCTAAAGTGCATACATGTTTTTTCTCTAAATAGTCAAGGTGCATACATGTTTTTTCTCCAAATAGTCAAGGTACATACATGTTTTTTTCCCTTTCAAGGTGCATATAGGTTTTTTAATATAATGAAATTTATAACAAACTAATAGCATAAATGTTATATACAAACTTCGATAATTAAAATACAAATTTCTAAAAGCATAAAAGCATGAATCTAATCGATCTATACACGTGAGAACTAATAATATTCAACACAAATGGACATATGCGCACGAGTAGCCGTCAACAATTTTTCAAAAGTCGGACATATATGCACGCTTGTAATCGTGAACATTCTTGTAATTACACCTGATACAAAGAAAAGTACAAAAATTAGCAACAAGAATATTAGTAAAAATTATACATGTTCATGAGTACATGTATGTTTTAGGAAACATACTTGTTTTGCAAACACGAAGTCTTTGAAAAAACAATAATTACACTTACTAAATAAAAAAAACATACATGTTTTAAGCATTCCGTTTATAATCAATCATAAATTTTTAAAACATACATGTTTTAAAACATACATGTTTTGAACATGTATGTATCCATTTATCATTGAATCTATATTAACCTTAAAACATATATGCACGTCACTTTTATTAATTTTGTAGAAGCCAAAAAAACAGATATGCACCATTATACAATCAATACCATGTATAAAATGAAAATTATATTACATGGTTATGTGTCATTTTCATTTTAAAACAACGAACCCAATAACAAGCCAAAACATACATGAGAACATAAACCTTATTTTATAGCCAATATTAAATCAAAGAACCCCTACACAAATTTTGTCTCTTCACTGCAAACGACATATATTTACGACGCTATATACTCATTAAAAAATGGAATACAGTACCTCTTTGAAGATCACGGATTTATGGACCCTTAGGTGCACCACCGTATATGCACATTCTTCTTATTCTAGAATGTGATCCAAATTTTCTAGCTTCTTGTTGAATCTGAACAGCCAATTCACGAGTAGGAGCCAATACTAGTACAACCGGACCTTCTCCATGATCTAAATATATTTCGCAACACACAAACCAAAAACGACATTATAAACAAGAACAACAAATCCTCAACCAAACCAAACAAAAAGTAAATACCAACCTAATGGAGGTTGTGCCGCAACGTGCACCAAAGCAGGCAGAAAATACGACAAAGTCTTGCCAGAACCAGTCTCGGCAATCCCAATCAAATCTCTTCCCTTTAAAGCCATAGGCCAACCTTGCGACTGAATTGGTGTCGGCTCAACAAATCCCAATCTAGAAATTACGTCAAGACAGTAGCCTACCAAATAAAAAAACAATTCGTTTTTTAAACACCTTTTGTGATTGAACGTGGCTTCACCAAACAATAGTAATGGTGAAATAGAGGTGGCTAGGGTTCTTGAGGAAGAGAAATCAAAAGTGAAAGAGTAGATCTGAAAAAATAAAATATGGGAAACGGTTTGTGATATACGGAGTTATCCTTTTTTTTAGGGGAGAATTTAATTCCCATATTGCCCCTAATTTAATTTTTTTTATCAAATTAAATTACATGTATTTTCAAAAATGCCATTATGCATTAAATTGATGTACATTATGTATTATTATGAGTAAAAAGGGAGTTCTTGCAGTTCTCGCACTTAACAGGGTTCTGAAAATAAAGTTACACTATATATATATACATATATGTACATTATGTATTATTATGAGTAAAAAGGGAGTTCTCGCAGTTCTCGCATTTAACAGGGTTCTGAAAATAAAGTTACACTATATATATATATATATATATATATATATATATATATATATATATATATATATATATATATATATATATATATAAATGTTGTTATTTTCCAAAAACAACGCGTTGAACACCATCTAAAACTTCTTGAAGAAATATAAGTACCATTATAACTGAGCCAAATATCACATTATTTGATCCTCAATTATACATAGACTGATCAATTATGTATAATTTAGGAAGAATCATGTAGTAAATTGGACAGTTATCATTTCGGATTTTCTAATAACAATTTTCATTCAAAAACAAAATATTAAGACAATAAAATATCACTTTTTGATTTGATACAATAAAAAGTCTACATCTACTACCCATTACCTCTAAGATAGAAATTCGACAAAAATTATGGATAGAAAAACCCTAAGAATTCACAAGGAATTATAGCAAACACAAATAGTTCAAATTTTATTAGAAACCCCGAAAATTCATACATAGTGAAATAATTAGAAACGAAAGTACTAAGGTTACAATGATTACAAGATAAGGAATAGAATCACTAATAGGTTGACCCGCCATGACAACGAGGACCGCCACCAACAACACAATAGCTAGAGCCACAACGGGATGAATTACCTTGACTATCCTGCGTAATAGATACCACGAGACTAGATATTAGGCATAAGAACAAATAAGCTTTATTTCACTAAGGATTTCATAGAAAAACAACTGTTACCCCCATAATTTGTCCACACCAATAGCGAGAATCACAATAGGCATAAGGACCGCTAGGACGCAGACCAAGAATGCATAATCTTCGTTAGGAACGTAAGCCAAATAGGAAACCGCAAGAACCACGTAAATGATTGCTAGGAATGTAATAAGGTGCGGCATTTTGAGGTTTTTATGAGGGAATTTAGTAGTGAAAGAATGAGGATTAATAATGAGGTATTTATGGAAGAAAAACTAGCCGTTGGAATCACTGTTCACGATCGTTACATGTTACTGTTCATAGCCGTTATTTTACTGTTCATAGACGTTAAGAATCACTATTCCTGACCGTTACATAGTACTATTCACAGCCCTTGGATTTATTAGGTGGCAAAATATTCAAATTTATTTCACCTAGTAGGAATAAGACTGACAAAATTACGTTCCCTTAAGTATCGAATGGAAATTCCTAAACGACCCTTTTAGGTTAAAGATATGACCGAGGAATAATAGCGAGACGATATTATTGGATTTAAAAGACATAAGAACAAGATAATATTATACATAATATTATTTTTAAACTTGAGGCATTTTAAGCATATCAAACTCATATCCCAAATCAAATCGTTGTACGATTTCCCATTCTCATATTCCCTATCTGAATAAGTTAGAAATCTAAACCTAACTCTCTCTATACTTCACTTTTCCCAACCTCTCAACCAACATAGACTGAATCTCGGGACGAGATTCCCTCAACGGGGGGATACTGTAACCACTGTAAAAATTCCACATTAAAATAAACAATCTTATAGAATACTTATCCATTTTTCTAAGTGTAATTTTTTTTTTTATATAATCATAACTATTATCTCATGTGACGTAACTCACATCTTTGATGAACATGCTCGCACGCAACCCAACCTCAACGCACTTAATATTTATTTTATATAAACATTTTCATATGAAACTTTAAGATATCTCATTTGCCATTTTTACGTTAAATTGTTAACGTACGTATAAACTAAACGTTCCTTATCAAATAGAGTTTCTATAAAACCCTAAACTATTATAACAACAGATGTAAGCAACAAAACTCTGAAAATACTAAAGTACAACTCATTCAACTAAGGTACAAGCATCTAAAGCCCAGAAACCCTAATTCCGTTTTAAACTCCCGGTATAAACCCTAAATTTCATTTAACTATGATTTTATGTACTAAAATTCACAAACCCTAATTTATTTATATGAGATTTTTACAAAATGTTAATGTACAAGTCATTTAAGACAATGTACAAGTCTTTTATGCATAAAACTATATATATTAATAAAAAACCTATTAAACCCCTAAATATATTTATTTTAAAGCACAATTTACAAGTCTTTCATACATAAGCCTTAAAATCAAATTTTCCTAAACTCACTAAATATAAGTACAAGCCTTTATACCTAGTGTACAAGTGCCTAATACACAAAATAGAAAAATCTCATTTATATACTTTATAACTTAATAAAAACTAACATATTATTTATTAAAATTAACCTAACATTCAAAATATATTTTTCTTATTTTCTAAACCCTAGTACAACTCTCCTAAGCTTATAGTACCACTCCATAAAACACAACATGATTTTCTTTTCCCTAATACCTAATTCGACATATGTATATATTTAAAGTAAACTTTAATTATTTTCTATTTAACAAATAATTAAGTTAAACCCTAAAACTAACTAGTTACCATCCTAAACCCTAGAGTACAACATAATATAGCCCATGGTACCACCTTACTAAGCCTAATCGATCCTATACTAACCTACCTAGTTCGAATCCCACAAAAACCAAACCAAACCAATTTCTTTTCAAACCCTAAGTAAACTCCACCACATATTGCCTCCCCTAGTCCCTCCAATATCCACATCATCAAGTCCCAAAATATCTAACCTAAGTAGGAAACTTGTATGGATGGGGAATTTCCACATCACTTTCCCTCCCCTTCCTTCCATGTGGCGCCCCAACAAATTGAACACATCACATTGTCTCCCTTACATCTCACAAGAAACCCTAGGAAACCCAAGAAAACCCTAATCTCCTTGCCTATAAATAAATCGACCCATGTAATCTTCATTTCTCATCACCACTACTCGACACAACTCAAACAACCCACATACTCACTCCCTACTGATTCCATAGCTCTCATACAAGCCTAAGAAAACCCTAAGAAACCTAAGAAAGAGGAGGAAGCTTGATATTTCATTTACAAGCCATACGGCCCATATATATTCCCTAATCGAACCATATAGCTAAGTAAGTATTTCCAACCCTTTTCATTACTTTTATTATACTCTAAATACTCTTAGAACATCACTAAATAACCTCTAATAAAAATCTAGGCTAAGAACTATATATATTTTTTTCTTTCTTTTCTTTTCCTTCTTGAATTCGAGTATTCCTTTTTGAGAGGGGTATTCATAGTCTTTTTCAACTGCTGTATATTAGAATATATAGATATAGATACTATCATATCTTTTGAATTGGTAGTTATCTTATATATTTATTAAAGCATATCTTATATTTAAATATAAAAAATGTCATTTAAGAATTATATAAATACCCTAACTAGAAATTAAGGTTTTACTAATTATTATTGTTATCCTCCCTCTCCTTGTGGTTTTCGGTCGAGCATCAACAAAACACAAACACATTGTTATGTTTGATTCAAGCAATCAAGTTGCAGCAAAATAAGATGAGATAGGTGCCATTCAGGAAGCCAAGATTTGCATAATAGCCTCAATTGTCCCAATATTTATATGTATGCTTTATGGTTGGATTAATGTCATTTTCATGTTTTAGTTTGTGTTTTTGATTATCAATACTTCTGGCAAATGTTTATGTTTGTGATACGACTCAAAGATTCTAAAATGGTAAAACCATATTTAAACACAAATATAACAAAAGGCTACCCAAAAACAGCACATTCTACCATAAAAATCAGGATCAAACGACCCATTCATTAATGTACAATATTAAGATACTACCATAACATATTACCATAACACTAAACTAGAAGAAACCATACAAAATAACTCCAACCCCTATCTACATGCATCAACCTTCCCAGCTTCTATAAACCAACCCCTTTACATCACCCTCTGCCTCACAACAAAATCAATCTTGTCAAGAATCTTGTTGTTAGTTTTCCTAACCATCCTCATTAACACCCTCACCTTACACAAATGAGTAGTCTGAAGTCTCAAAAGCTTGGTCACATTGGCCCTTACAACTCTTGATTGTCTGTTGGTTTGGAGCTAAACAATCAGCTCCCCCCTACAGGTGACCCTATCAATAAGGTTTTGGCACAAATTCATCAAATCTGTTGCTTGCTTCATGTTTTGAGCAATCTCTCTCTAGTAATGGCAAACCATCATATCCGATATCACAAATGAGTTACAGGCAATCACGAGGTCAAGACAACGAACATATTACCGGTTAGGGAAATGGCGGATTTGTTCTTAAGTGTGTGTTTGTGCAGTGAGTGTAGTTATAACTGAGTTTGACTAAATAGGATGAGTATTTTGGGAAGTAAAGTTGTAGATTGCAAATTTAGTCCTTGAAAGAAAGTCTAGCCTTGGGAATCGAAGTTTGCTAGGTGAGTAAATTAGCGCGGAAAAAAGGTAATGACGATAATACCCTCACGTCCTTAATCACTTAACGGGAGAACTAACAATCGTTAGGCTTGTGGTTGTTTTGAAACCCCACGTCAGCTTCAGTGACTATCAGTGAAAAATTTCAGTGGTTTTCTTGCAATTTTAAGAACATTATAGACATAATTTGCAATTTACCCGAAAAAAAAATCTATAATATAGCTTCTAAGAAATAATATCTAAACCCAATCACTTATACATGACGTACACAATCATTTTGAGATTGGCTAAAAATCAAAAGCAAAGTCTTTTGTTGAAACAGAAAAATGCAAAAAATATTTTCTTTTCACGAAATTTCAAAAGTACTATATCTATTTTCAGCAAATTTACAATTTGCTCAAAGTTTGTGCTAAACCTTTGGCATTTTAATATCAAAGACGCTAAATCCATTTTCAATCTAATCGAGAAATAGTAGTTCCATTTTCAAGAATATATCGACGTATTTTAATATCAAAGACACTAAACCCATCTTTAATCGACTTTAATATAACTAAACAAATATCCGAGTAAAACGACGGTGTATAACGACAAATAATTACACTTGCGAATTTGTAGTTCTGGTGTGATCTTTGATTAGGGCCGTCCTGTTGATTTCGGAGGCCCTGTGCTATAATTATAATTTTACAAGTATGTTGAATTACTCGAAAGTTTTGAACATATTCACTAACGGACCAAAATGTTAATTTTCACATGAGAAATATTGACGTTTATTATATTGTGATTTATTGTATTACAGTAATGAATATATTTAGCTAATTTGAATATAAGTTGGTGTATTAGATCAATATATGGTAATAGGTGCGTTTATATGGTAATTAGTCAAGTTTTATTAAATTTTAAGTTTTATACTCCCTCCGTCCCTAAATAAATGTCCACTATTGACTTTTAAAGTCTTTATTTTAGAACTTTGACCTTAAATTATTTCATTTGTGTTATGTAATAATTAGTGAAAATTATACCAATGAAAATACATTTAAAACTCTATCCATTCATATATTTTGCATCAAATATTACATAACACAAATAAAATAATTTGAGGTCAAAGTTTAAAAAGGAAGACTTTAAAAGTCAATAGTGGACACTTATTTAGGGACGGAGGGAGTATATGGTAAAAGATAAATAATTACTTTACTAAAAATAGATCTAGTGTCTTTGAGCCTCATGGCATACAAAATTGACAACGTACCTAACCATTTTAATCGTATTAATATGTTTAAATTTTTTTGGCATTGCATCATTTTTCATATTCTTGAATGTAATAGGTTAAGTTGATTGAGTAAGCTAGCTGATTATCTCTAAAACTCCTAGCTTATCTCATACATATACGTGGACCATTTGTTTAGAAGAATATATATACATATACTAATCACTTGAAATATTGCAACAACTAAGAGGGTGTTTGGGATTGCATTTGCAACCCACTTATCTACTTATTTCATTTGCAAACCGCAAATAATCACTTTGAAGTGTTTGGGTGTGCGTTTGCAAACTGACTTTTCATCGTCCAAAACGTGGTTTTCAGGCTGTAAGTGGGGAGTTACTTTTTGAAAACGTGGTTTTGTTCCTAAACGTGATAAGCAATCCCAAACACCCAGTGGCGGTGAACACCCTGTGCAAGCGGGGGCGGTTGCACAGGGTCACCAATTCTACAGGGTCTCCTTTTTATATATTACTCCCTCCGTCTCATATTAAGTGTCCACTTTCAAAATGCACAAAGTTTTAGAAAATTTCACTAACTACACTCTCCATCAATCAAATATTATTTTTACCCATTAAAGTTTCATCTCATTGGTTGAAATACAATATGAACACTTAATTTGGGATATCTCAAAATTCCATTGTGGACACTTAATATGGGACAGAGGGAGTATTAAGTTACATATACATGAATTTAAGTCCTTGAATAAGTTTATTATGGAACAATGTTGTGTGATCACAGCCAAATACAAGATTAAAAAAATATCAAGTGGCGATTGCATTTTTAAGAATGAAAAAGTCAACTATTTTTTTGTTTTTTACATTAGAATTCGTCAAATATGAGGGCCTCCTTATCGTTACTGCACAGGGCCTCTGAAATCTGTTAGAGTGCCCATCAAACACCCCTACGTAACATGCGTTTGGCTCCCAAACCAAAAGAAGAAATGTAAAAGAAAGGTGCACGTATATGATCCCAAGAAACAAAACGTAAACCAAGTGATAAGGAAATTTATGTATATTCTTCCAAATAAAAGGTACACCAAAAAAGAATTGAAAAAGAAAGGTGGTGAAGTGAAGGATACACAAACTAGCCAGGTAGCCTAAATTATGGGAATTAAAGTACGGTCAATGGATGGTGACCGGTTACCGGATATTTAAAGTGGGTAGGTGGAGTGGGGTGCGCACGAGGAAATTGTTTCTTCACATACATACGCAAATCTGACGCGGATGTCTTGCATGTTTTATCTCATCACGTATACATCATGTTTCATGCTTCTTGTATTTTAAGTTTGTTTATTACTTTTTGGAGTTTTTTCCTTCTCAATTTCTTTCTAGAAAAAAAAAAGGTGCTATCTGTTTTAATAAAAAATAAATAAAAATACGCAGAACAAAATAAGTGGACAATTTTAAAAAAAAAAGTTAAATGGAAGACGAAGAAAACAATAGATTTAAATATATATATTTTTTTTGTTATTATCCCTAATTATTAGTATGCAAAAGTCATATATTGATATAGAAGATCAAACAAATTTTGTTATATTATTTATATAGATTTGTAAAATGTAATATATGTACGATGTTAGTATAATTGTTAGCGTGTAATATTTAGGGGCTTGAGACACAGGTTCAAGTCTCTCCATGTGCTTTTAATATATTTTATTTTTGTAATATTTCTAATTTTTGTTTTCTAAGTTCTTATAATTATAATTAAGTATGTTAAAGATTGTGCATACGCAAGATAAGTGTCAATTTGTTGTTACAATACAAAATGGGATGAAATACCTGCTGGCTCTTTCCCTTTATGTGTGTATGCTTCTATGTGTGTACCGTCTATACATGTTACTCATGAGTTCCTTTAACATTGAAGTACTTGCTAACTCTCTCCCTCTGCGCTTCATTTGAACAGGTTTTGTACTAGTTTTGGTGCTCTTTTTAGATTGCTTAGATCCCCAGTTTGGTTTATTGTCGAGACATTTTCTCCTCCAACCCCGTTTAAGAAACTTGTAAAAAAATATCTTGACCTTCCAAGTTATCCACAGGAGAATAGTCTTGAGAGTATTGAAAATTAACATCTAGATCATCCCTCGACCCAGTATCCTCATCCTTAAGATTAACATGATACTTGTCATTAAAATTACTTGAATTTATTGTGGGTGCAACAACATCTATCCCTTGGCAACCGCATCCCAGAATAATTGGTACCAAACCTCTTGTAATTCTACAGAAGGTTGTTTCTTTTTATAGAAACTAGAAATGGGTTGAATAGTTTCAGCATTTTAATTACGTTTTAAAAACTTTTAGTTTATTTTTGTTCCTTTTCGAAAAGCCGTTTGATTCAAACTTATGTGATATCTATGAACACAATAATAATGCGTAAAGTAAGTAAAGTAAAGACAAGAGATAAAGGAAGAACACAACCAAACCGAGACGCGAAGATTTATAGTGGTTCGGCACGAAGCTCACTATTCGCCATACTCCACTCCCCGAGTACCACACTCGAGAGTTCACAATCACTATATCAACACACTCCCTTTAGGCGAAGCAAACCGTACACCAAAGCTTACACCAATTTAACGTCACTAAGTGGAATATCGAGTTCTAATACTAGCTAGAACCAATCTACACAAAAGCCCACGTGGCTACACGGACATACACCTAGTCCACTTGGATCTTCACCCAATCCAAGTCTTCACGAACCTTCACCCGGTCCAAGTCTTCACTTCACGGACTCACACCAAGTCCATGTCTTCACATACGGACTTACACCAAGTCCAAGTCTTCACACACCGACACACGAACTAACACAAAGTCCTAATCTAGATACACCACTTCACAGACTTACACTTTGTCCGTATTTATCCTAACACACCTAATCACGACTCGCACACAAGTCGGATATATAAATTTACAATATACACAAAGAAGAGAGTTTGGAGGAAGAAGAGAATCGTAACACAAGTTACGTGTGTGTGTGATGACTATAACACTTCGTTAACTAATACGAGTGTTCTTCTCTTGCACTTTGATATAGAGGGTAGCGGGATCACTTATAAACACATATCGACACGTTATAGTGATCAAAGAAAGAAGGAAGAAAGAACATAATGTTTTTGTGCAAAGAGGCTTATTTTTCTGAGTGAAACAGTGCAGCATTTATAGGCACCAGGAGGAGCGGGAGACGGTCCTTTAAACACTGGACGGTCCCGTATATATAAGGGACCGTCGCCATGTTTACGGGACCATCCCGACATACGCTCCTATTTTTGTCCTGATGTGGTGAAAGTTTATCTGGTCAAAAACTTATCTGGTTTAGACGGGAAATATAGCTGTTGGGAGTTTTGAAATTAAATTTTATTTTCTTTAATAAAACATTTCTTTTTAATTACAAAAATACTTTTGTAAAAATGTTTTGTCACATAAAAATGTGAAGTTTTGACAAAAATAAATTCTTTGATCACTTTACTAATGTCGATATTGTGTTTGTTCATACCTGAAGTGATGTTGTAGTCGGTACGTTGTTGAAACGATTTTTCTCGATTAAAAACTTATCAAGTGTAGTTTTACGTAACGTGTTTTTATATTTTGTGATTATTAAAACGTAAAGAGACCGAATAATGCAAATAACGTTTTTGACATTATTTGTATTAACAATCTCCCTCTTTTTGATGATTACAAAATATAAACTCATTTTAGGTAAAATTATATGTTAATAAGTTTTAATGAGTTTTCGTTTACTTCTCCCCCTTTTTGTAGAATCAAAAAGGCTTCGTCGATATGTAGAGAGGAAAGAAATCGACGATACTAATGCTTCCCTTTGATCAGTGCTCCCCCTAGATGAGGGCACCGGGGAATCGAGCTATGGTGTTGTGCTACAAAAACAAGTTAGAATACAATGCACATACACGTATTTATAAAAGAATTAGAAGGGATGAGAAGGGAATTAAGATAGATAGAAGGAGATTGGATAAGAAGAAATGATGAGAAGGGAATTAACATACCACAACTTACTCATTTGGGCCCCACCACTATCTATTTTTATTTCTTTTGAATAAAGAAACAAAAATATATACGTTTGATTGTCAGAACATATGCTCGTCGTGCAGACGAGCAAGTAAGAAACGACGACCTTCAGCGAGGGGGGAGGGTGCAACGGCGAGGCAAAGCGAGGGGCCACGTAGGCGGACGGCCAGCCTAAAAGAGCTTGCACCGGGTGCTCTAAGGTGTCCCGCCAACAAACCCCATATATAGGTTTATCTTGTATAATACGTACAATTGACGTATTGATCGAAGCACCAGTTAAATTGCTATAAATAATGTCACTTGACATATTGAACGAAGCACCAGTCAAATTGCTATAAAATAATGTTACATGTGGTTTATTTATAAATACGAATTTCAAATGAATTGCTTAAATGGTGCATTTCATATAATAATAATCGCAACATACCAACACTAAAAAAATGCTATTCAATAACCTATTATGAGTACATGTTTTGGTATCAAAATCAACTAGTTATAAACCCTGTCATAAACGCGTGTCGTAAAAATAACAACTTGCTTACAGAGTTACAGTGATGCTTAAACAACATATATTTTTTCATATTTGAATAATGAAGGACACAAAATTATCTGCAACTATGTTCCAAATTTGTTTTTTTTAAGCACTGTTAAAAATACTACATATTTTGAAGGATCACTATTTATCATTTAAATAATGCAATATAAACATAATTAATAGAGATACATCATATTGCTAATTGAAGGCAAATAAACGTAGTATAAAATGATTTGAAATTAAGATATGGTACATGCCGGGAAAACACATTTTTTTGGGAAGAATGTTGATAAAATAAATGCTACTTTTCCTTTAAATTTAGATTTAAGATCATTTGAGGACCAAACTTTGTTTACATATCAAGAGATCAATCCCCACCCTCCATCTTCATTTGATCTAATGGCTGAGATTTAATACATGCTTTACACTACAAGGGCATTTTTGTCCATATAAAAGTATTTTTTTCTAATAACAACTCATTCAAAACACACACACAAACTGTGTGCTTTTTACATCACGTTTTTTCTCTCGATTATAACTACATCACGGTCATCACGAATCATAATTTTTTTCTTCAATTCATCAATCGATCGTCTAATTTTTGATTTCGTTAACATCAGGTTGTTCTTTATCACATATTTTTCTTCAGATCCGGTTTTTTTATTTGTTTATTTAGGTGATTGATCTCAATAAGCTTATTAGTTATCATCAATTGAAGTTATTGTGCTGAATTATAAGCTAACTTGTTCATATTATTCTCTAATCATCAGGTTTTATAGATTCGATTGAAATAAGTGAGCAAAGCTGTTTCGTTTGATGTCATTGAGCAAAATTCTGTTTCTGTGTGATGTTGTTGATGAGATTTCTGTTTCGTCTGATGCCGATCTTACTGATAAGTTTTGAGTAAGCTATATAATTAAGCAGTTTTAAGTTTTGAATAAGTTAGCAGTTAGCATTTGATTGAATTAAGGTGCTAATATAATTAAGCAGTTTTAAGTTTTGATTTGAATTAGTGTGAATAAGAAGTTTTAAGTTTTGATTAAATTAGTGTGAATAAGCTATATAATTAAGCAGAGTTTGTGTGGACCGAGCCTCATTCAAAGATACTGAAAGTTAAGCTGCGTGTTCAAAAGGAAGTTTTGAATGGTGCGGTTCTTGAACAAGCTTATGTTGTTGAGTATGTGGTTCATGATCAGATGTGTGACTCGTGCTCTTGAGGTCAAGCTAATCCTGATCATTGGGTGGCTGCAGTGCATTTAAGACAACATGTTCCACACCGAAGAACGTTCTTTTACTTGGAACAACTTATCCTTAAACACGATGCAGTTGTTCGTGCTATCAAGATTAAACAAATGGATCAAGGGATTGATTTCTTTTTTAGCAGCCGAAGTCATGCAACTAAGTTTCTGGACTTTGTAGGGAAAGTTGCTCCGGTTAAGAGCTGCCATGACAAGCAGCTCGTGTCGCATGATCCCAAGAGCAATAATTTCAACTACAAGTACACTTTCTCTGTTGAAATTTGTCCGATTTGTCGTGAGGATCTGGTTTGTCTCCTTCCAAAACTCGTTGCTAATCTGGGAAATTTAGGCCCACTTGTTGTATGCACAAAAGTAAGCAATAGTGTTGCTTTAATAGATCCACTTACTTTAAGACACTGTTACCTTGATGCTGAGCAATATTGGAGGGCGTCTTTCAAATCACTACTTACCTCTAAGCAACTGGTTGAATATATAGTTTTGGATGTGGATGTCGTACCTTCTGCTGAAGTTAATGTTGGTGGTTGCGAGTAGTCTTACAATATTGTAGTGTATATATGAAATTTAAGTATAGAATAGACATTGATTTTGGGTTGGCGTTACGAGTAGTCTTACAATTCGGCTAGTTGCTTTATGACATGGAATTACTGCTTTTAAACATAGGTTATTGTTACTTATAATTAGCTTAGGATGGTTTTCGTACCACATTACTAGAATCGATAAAGCGTGTAAAGTATCTCGCTAATCTAAATATTTAACACCTTAATATAAGAAGAAACTTTGTTAGTTAAATGATAGCAAAGCGCTTTGAAAATTATCGCAAGATAGTTTATCACCAGTAACAATATGCAAGTGCGTTATTATTAGTGATAGTTTTCGTAGTATTATACTCTAATATGCTTCTGTTGGTAACAGGTCACAACAGGCAAATGAAAATGGGTAACTTTTTAGTATGTTTTGACACGCAAACACTTGCGTTAATTATGATTACAAAAAAACAAAATTTTAAAATAATTAGACAAAAATACACCGTTGGTCCCTAAATTTTTCAGAAAGCATCGCCAGGGCCCCAAACTTGAGAAAATCATTGTAACACCCCCGTTTTCGATAATCACAGCGGAATATAAGTTGGGGTGTTACTTCAAGTATCACAGTCATGAAAATAGAAAACGACTCGAAAAGAGAAGTTTTAAATAAAATTGTTATCATTCATTTATTTAAATCAGAGTACATAATACATGCCACAGCGGGAAGTTTCGAAGTATGTTATAAAATATACATTATTCATTGAATGATAACAAAATGGACACTCTTTTTATAAGAAAAAGTCCACAGCCACTCTGTGCCAAATCAAGCTTCTAATTACCTGAGATAAAACATGCTAAAAAGTCAACATAAAGGTTGAGTGAATCCATAGCGTTTAAAGTTATAATCAGTTTGAACACAAGCTAAATGGAAAGTAATTCAGTAATATTGCAGTTCGTTATATATTGCCCTAAGTCTCATGGCACGCAAAACATTAACTGGGGATCATCAATAGTTATGAGCTATTGATGTATATTACTCCATAATTAAATGAAGTAATTTTGCCTCCGAGTAGGAGATTGCCGGTCTCTTTATTCATCTCAAATAAAGTACTTTTGGTCACGTCACTGTAACACAAAGGGGTCGTCACACCCAATAGATCTATTTACTATATTCGCGCTCACCCGAAAGTGATTAGAGGTCCATGATAGGAGGTCTTTTAGGAAACAGGTAACTTAGGCAATATTAATCAGGAAAGCATACAGGAAAATACTTGTGTTCGGTTTTGTAGCATGTATCTCCCCACAAATTTGGAAAACGTATAAAAAGTGGGACTATGAACTCACCTTAGCAGTCTGGATGGAAAACAAAGTTAAATAGAGTTGATAAACGTCTCCGGCACGAAACCTGGGTTGTTATGTCAAGTTTCAGTAATCGTATTCCAATATATATAAGTTTTAATGTTCGTTTCGTAATGTTTTGGTTGATAGTTAAATGTTTAATTTAGACCATGAAGTCTCTTCAAAAGTTGGATAAGATTTTATCTTATTTTTCATTTTTATGTTTCCGTTTGTTCGATATCGAGATAAATGTATTTTATTTATTAGTTTTTATTATAAATATATTTAAATTATATTTCTAATAATAGTTATATAAAGTTACGCTTTTTGCCCCTATAGTATCATATATTGACAGTTTATACCCCTGAACTTTCATAAAATGGCAATTTTTACCCCTGAACTTTCATAAAATGATAATTTTTACCCCTCAACTTTGCAAGGGCCGTTTGTTGAAATTGCAAGGGCCATTTGTTTCTTAGCGAACCATGAGGTGAGACAATGTCCTACAAAAGTACAAATACCGCTAGTACTTTTCCTATCAACATAGTCACCAGCATGATCTGAATCGGCATACACTATGGTTTCTATACCCGTTCCTTTGGGATACCATAATCCTAAATGTGTAGTACCTTTAATGTATCTAAATATCCATTTAACGGCTTCAAGATAGGATATTTTGGGATCTTCTTGAAAACGTGCACATAGACAAACACTAAACATAATGTCAGGCCTACTAGCCGTAAGATAGAGTAAACTACCAATCATTCCCCTATATTTAGTGCTATCTACGGATTCATTTTCTTCATCCTTTGTGAGTTTGGTTTCGGAGGACATGGGTGTTTTCATTGGTTTTGAGTCTTCAAGACCAAACTTCTTAAGCATATCTTTGATATACTTTTTTCTGGAAGTTTCTTAAGGAGTACAGCTGAGCAATTCTCATTTAAAGGGGTTTTTGTCAATTTAAACAATTTCTCCTTGTTGCTTAAAAGACTCTTGAATTGAGAAGCGAATTTCGGCATATACAGCAAGGCATCAGCAAAACTAATATCGAAGTGTAATTTCTGGAAAATTTCCAGAAATTTCATCATTTGGGTGTTAGTTTTCTCATGGAGAATTTGATTATTAAGCCTTGAAGGATATGGAATTGAAGGCTTAGGATTTGTCTTCAGAACTTCAGGTTCCGGAATTGGAGTTGGTGGGATTGGAGGTGGGACTGGTGCTGTAGCTTGTGGGCTAGCAGTTTGTTCCTTGTCCTTAGTTACCTCAGTCTCTTGTTCCATTTCCCTCACCGGAGAGGGAGTAGGAATCGAGGGTCCATCAACTTTCTTACCACTTCTTGTTGTGATCGCCTTCACATCGCCCCTCGGGTTAGCGATCGTGTTGCTAGGAAGAGTTCCTGAGCCCGAGGGTCGATCATTTAAAGATTTCTTGATCTCAGCCATTTGGTTAACCATCAACCGATTGATTTCTTCTTGGGATTTCATGAATTGCTTAAATTCATCCGAGGACGTCTGATTTTGGTTAAAACCTTGGTTTTGATTGAAATTTTGCCCTCGGTTTTGAACATTCCCTTGATGTTGGTTAAAATTTCCCTGATTTTGACCTCGGATTTGATTACCTTGATTTTGAAAACCTTGGTTTTGATTGTAATTCCCTTGGTTTTGAAAACCTTGGTTCATCCGATTTTGATTTTGATTGAATTGGGAATTTCGATTTTGCATATTCGAATTTGGATTTTGATTAAATCCGGGTGGTCCGAGAAAATTGTTAGAACGATAGCTGAGAAGATTACGGTCCGAGAAAATTAGATCATAGCACTCTTGTGGTCGTCTTTTCATGAAAGTACCACCGGCTGCAGCATTAATCGTGTCACGGTGTCTCAATGTTAAACCATTATAGAATGTGTAACACCCGTTCCCCAGGTGTTGGGACCCCACCCTAGAAGAAAGTGGATAAAGACCTTATGGGATTGGTTAGTCAACAAGTTACGTGGAAGTCAAACCCGATAGTCAAACTAACAGTCAAAGTATGACTAATGAAGTGATATAAAATAGGATGTATAAACTAGAAGGACCTAAGTTGTCAAATGTTAATTATGTGTTATAAGTTAGTTGTGGCCAAAATAGAAAGAACGGGACTTGAGGGGCCAATCTTGCCAAATGGCCAAAGTTATCACCTAACTTGTATATCTAGGGAATTCTAGACATTTCCCAATTATTGATAGAGTTGGAAAGGCCGGTTTTAGAGAGAAGATATAGAGAGGGAAAATCTTGTTGATGTCCAAGATGAAGAAGATGAAGATTTGGATGCTTGTAGCCTTCACTAGTAATGATTCTTCAAGTAAGTATTACCCTTATTATGATTATAATGAGGTTAAAGTTTATGGGTTAAGTGGGTTTTCATCATATGATCATGGTGTGGTCATATGATGATATGGAAAGAATGATGGGTAAGTTTAGATGGGTTTTATAACCCTTGATCATGATTTGTTAATAAGCCTTGATGTTATGATTTTGGGTAGGAAGTAAAAATGATGATGATGATGGGAGAATGTGATGATGATGATGTTCTTGCTATGATGTAGCTTGGATTAAGGTAAGTAAACCGGTATAATGTAAAGTTATAATGATTTCTATGCATTATGTGTTATGTGGCTAATATGTTAAAGTTATGGTTGTTAATTTAATGGTAGTTATGTGTAAGAGATTATAAGGTTAGTGGATGTGTTAGTATGAGTGGATTAAGGAAGAGGAAAGGTTAAGGCTTATGTGGTTAAGGTATGTGTTTATGCTCAAAGTTATTGGATCAATGGTTGTATAATATGTAATGTGTTGAATGAGGTATAATGTTAAGTTATATCCGTTTTACTTACTAAGCATTCGTGCTTACGGTTTAAGTGTTCAATGTTTTGTAGGCGCGAACATGATGCTATGGCTTGGAAGAGAGTAAGACTTGGATTATAGCTTAAGGATACGGAAGTGGATTGGAAAATAATAAGCATTAGGAGCTAGGTAGAATACCGAGCTCGAGTCATGGTTGTATCCCCGAGAGTCTCTTTTATGAATTGTATAATGTGTGTCAAGGTCGGGTAACGGTTTGGGAGTCTAACGAGTTGTCAAGTGTGTTTTAAGTGTTTTTGGTAAATGTTTAAGGGGCGTTTGGATTTAAGTGTGTTTGTACCCATTTTGGGTTGTAAACGGGTCAAATATTGTTGGAACGTGTTAGTTATGTTAAATTAATGAAGTGGGTCAAGTTTGATGTAAAATGGAAGTTGTATGGGTTGTTTATAGCGAAAACGGGATGTAAACGAAGTGTTTTTGGGAAGTTGCAGGCCCATGCCGGAGGTTTGGAAGCCAAACCCACGGCATGGGAAAGTTGGGAAAACTCCCAATTTGACCAGAAGGCTCAAACCTCCCGGTTTGGTTTTATGCCGCCGGTTTGGGGGAGGTTTTTGGGCCATGCCGCCGGTTTGGGATCTCTGGCCGGCGGTATGGGCCAATTTCCAGATTTCGTCGATTTTTAAAAATTCATATCTTTTAATTCGTAAGTCGAAATGGGTCGTGCGACCTATCGTTTCGAAGGTAATTGAGTGTAATTTCATTTAAAAATAGCCTCAAGGGCTGAATGTTTTTAGATTTTTCTCAGATGTCAAAAGAGTGTCCGTATGTCCATAAAAGTCAATCCTTTTGGCGTAAAAAGTTTTAAATTTTAGTCTAAACGGGTACGGGGCGTTACAGAATGTGTCTATTATGGTGACTAACAACATGTTATGGTTTGGACACCGATCAATCGAAAGCTTATAGCGTTCCCATGCCTCAAATAATGATTCATCGGGAAGCTGACGGAAGTTGCTTATGTCATTTCTCAACTTTGTCACCATCGATGGTGGAAAATATTTTGCCAAGAATTTTGAAGTCATTTCATCGAAACTATGAATTGAATTCTTGGGAAGAAGATCAAACCATGCGGTAGCATGATGCGTCAAAGAATAAGGGAAGAGATATAGACGAAGGGCGTCATCGGTGACCCCATTTTGTTTCATGCTCTGGGTGACGGTAAGGAATTTATCAATATGCTTGTTTGCATCGTCACCCGGCAATCCGTGAAATTGGCAAGAAGTTTGGACTTGTTGGATCATGTGATGTTTAAGTCCAAAATCCGCGGCTTGGATATTAACGGGAGCAATCGGGCCACCCCGTCCGTCCATAGTCGGTTGGCACAACTCCTCCATCGTTCGGAGATCGGGAGCTGCCTCATCATTGTTTGTGTCAGTATCCATCTCTTCTTCGTCTTGAAAATCAAGACTTCGACCTTGACGAATAATTCTTTCGGGATTGGAAACTGGTGAAAGAAGATCGGGTGTTCATACACCAAAAAGAAACAAAAATTTAAAAAGAAAACAAAATTTGAAAATGAAAATATTTTTGGATTTTTATTTTAAAGAAAGATTACACAATATTTTTGGAATCGATTCGTCAACCGAAATTCGTTTCTCTCAAAACTACTCGCAGAGTGGCGGAGAAGCAAAGGTCCGCTCGAAAGCTGATTAAAAACCCGCCTCTTTCGGTTTGTCAATTTAATGTCAAACCATCCTTAAACCACTTGTATATGTTGTAATTTCAAGATAATCCGAAAACAATTAACTTACGATTTGTTTTGTTGGATATTTTTATGGTATTGTAAACACTTTAGGAAAAGTGTTAATGGTGATTTTTATGATGATTATTTATTATTTTTTTATTATTTATATATATATATATATATTTTGAAAATATTCACAAAAATACTGAAAACTTCACAAGGAAGGGTTTTCAAAACACGAATCGCGAAATTAAAAATTCGCTTCAACCTTCCCCGGCAGCGGCGCCAAAATTTGATTCGTTAAAATCAACACGTATTTTTCTCCAAGGATTTACAAAGGAAATATGTAAACCCGAGTCGTTATCCCCAACGAAGGATTGAATGGAATTTGTGATTTTGGATTGTGAATCGTGTTGTGAATAGTGAGAACAAAGAGATATTGGATTTTTGGTGTTTTTTAATTCTAATGAGGTATGTAAAACAAATTTACAAAGAAAGATTAGGCACAAATCAATTTACACTAAAAACGCGAATCGGGAATTCTAAAAACGAGCTTTAAAAGTGAAATCTATAAAAATAAAACCTACAAGTGCAAATCTATTTTTTCTAAGTTCTAATTAATAAAAGAAAATTTTAGAAAAAAGAATTATATTTTTTTTAACTTTTATATATTTTTTATTATGAATTAAAAACTCAATTTAAAAGAAAATTTAATTAAAAATACCAAAACTATTCTGAAAATTCTGAAAATTTCTTGGAAATTACTTTAAGGTATAAAGAAGCTAGGAAAAATAGCACAACAATCACAGCTTATTGAAATAAGCAGTGAATAAGCAAAACAGTTTGGTTAAGCTAAAAATGGAGAACAAGGTTAAGTAAAAAATGTTGCAAAGGTTTATTGAAAAAGTCCCTAGGGCAGATGGTGATGGTGTTGCTTTGTGAGTCAGGAGACCAGGGTTCTAACCTGGTTTTGGTCTTTTTGCTAACTATTTATTTTTTTGATTTTTATTTTAAAAACTAATTAAGCACTGGATAATAAGCTATTCTTAAAACTAGAACTATTTTTGAAAACTTCTAATAAGCTCAGGAATAAGCCCTGCTTATCTGATCAGTGGGTTATAACAAAGAACAATAAACTAAGGCTATGGCTAAATGACTATTTAGGCTAAAATAAGCTGAGATGGAACTTAGATTAAGCTGTAATGATCTAGAACAGATTAAAAGAGAACACAACACTTGCATAAGCCACAACTTAAAGCAAATAAGCACAAAGCTTAAGAACCATGGGGTTCTGTGGTGCAGGGCACCTCAGTCCACTCATGGGGTATTTTAAGCTCAAAAATAAGCAATTAGGAGTTAGGCTAAGATCTCTAACTCAGAAGCTTGCTCAAGCTCATATACCAAAGGGGCTCAGAAACCAAAAATTAGACCAAGCAAGAGCTTATAGGAGCTTAAAAACTAGCATTAAGGGTGACTGATAAGAACTGATATAGAAAATGTTGCAGACTTTTAAAACAGACTAATAACTACCAATTTGCAGCCCTATTTTAATCCGACTAGAAGGCTCAAAACATGAACACAAGCTGAAACAAATGAAATTCAACCTATAAGCTACTTGTGCAAAGAGATTATTAGAAGCTTATATGTAACAACTAAGTACTAAATAGCTTTTGAAAACACTTGCAGACTGAGAAAGGGTCTGATCAGGTCTGCTTATGCCAATTTTTGATCAAAACACTTCAAGGCTTAACCAACTACTGAAATGGCCTTAATTGATTAAATGGGATACTAAAAACACCAAAAGCTATCTTAGAAATAGCTTAAGGCTGCAACAAGCTAAGTTGATCAGTAACTAGATTATTTCCTTCACTGTTAACTTAAATACTATCAAACTAACTAAATGGGCTCACATACCCCCACAAACACCTTATACAGCCTAAATGAGAGAGGATCAAAGGTCATCCAACTGCAAATGAACAGTGGTCCCTTATTTTGACCCGTTTGACTAACTAACCCAAACACCCCTTCATATCACTGATTTTAAGATTTAAACTGGAAACCACCAAATTGACCCTAGATTCTGATTTATTGATGATTATCTAACTTGATTAACACCTAATAAGCAATTCCTATATGTGAATAAGCACTGATTAAGCTAACACTCTATTATGCTAATTTGGACTGATTTTAAGCTATTTAAGTGAAAATGAGACTTAAGCTTTATACTAACTAGAAAACTGACTTTCAATACTTCAAATAGAACAGATAAACAAATAAAAAGCAATAAGTTAATCGAATAAACAAAGGAACAATAATAAGCTAAAAATAGCAAAAATTAGAAAATTCTTACAATTGCATTTGACTGAGAATAGGTTGAACTATTAATCATACAAACCCAGGCTTGTTAACACAAGCTAATAAACCCCATAAGCTCTTCCATGAGCAGCTTATCATCCAAAGCTGCTTATTGTGAGCTTAGGTTGACTTTCTTTGACTTTTCTTGGATTCTTTGAATTAATCTGGTTCTATCTAATATAAACTTACAAAAAGCTATGAAGATCTTTTATAAGCTTATAGGAATGGTGAGGAATATTGGTGAACACTATTAATAGTAACTTACCTTAATTCGAATTAGGAAAAGATCACTGAATTATCATTAAAATTGAAAATGAGTACAACACTTGATTAAATTAGGCTTAATAAATGAAGAAGACTTTAATTTAACTCACAGAACTCAGAACTACAATTTCTATATCATTAACTACTAATTTCGACTATCACTAAAAACTATCTGTTCAATTGGCTTACAATACGTGACTATTTATACTAATGAAACTAGGGTTTCTTCTTTGTCTTCTTCTCTGATCCTTTCTTGACCCTTAGATAAGCTTGAATTGATCTCAGCCCTTAAAACCAATTTTGGCGCTAAAAAGGTGATAGTGGAAAAACCACTTGGTCCTGATAACTTGTGATGGGAACGAAGCATTAAATGCTTCTTGGACTGTTAGGTGGAGTGTAGTAGGAGGAGGGGTGAGGTGATGGGTGGTATGGTTTTGGCAGGTATTAGTTTTAGAAGAAGGTGGATTTGACTGTGGTCAACTGGTTTTAACTAAAAGAAAGTGGGTCGGGTTGTAGGGTTTTGGGTTGGGTTAATTAATAAAAAGGTGGGCCGGATTTGGTTTTGGGTTTGGATTGGTTAGCTGGGTTTATTATTTGGATTAAAGGGTTAGAAATGGGTTTAAAGGGTTAGGTTAGTTAGGATTAGAATTGGAATTGGTTTTAACTTTGAGGGACCATTGTTGTAATAATCTGAAAATCCAAGGACCAAGGCTGCCAAAAATGAAAATTATTTCCAAGGACCATGTGTGTCATTTTGGTATATTTGGAGGTTGACTTTGACTGACTTTGACTTTTGTCTTCACTTGATCAAATGCACAATTGTTGTCGAGTCGATAAAAAAATGCCCGTTTTCGTTCCGTTTTCAATCCTTTGGGTACCTGAAACATATAAAACACAAACCAAGGATATCTGCAATATAATTTGGGTGTTTTTTTTTTGTCATTTTTGTATCTTTTATGGGTATAAAATGATGAATATTTACACACTCATCAAAGCCGGGAGGTTGTGCAACATATACTTCTTCAGTTATAAATCCGTTTAAGAATGCACTTTTGACATCCATTTGAAATAATTTAAAATCATGTGCACATGCATATGCAAGTAGTATTCTAATAGACTCAAGTCTAGTTACGGGTGCAAAAGTCTCATCATAATCTATACCCTCTTGTTGATTATAGCCTTGGGCTACTAACCTAGCTTTGTTTCTAGACACAATGCCATTTTCATCCATTTTATTTCTAAAAACCCATTTTGTACCTATTATGGTTTGATTTTTAGGTTGTGGAACTAATGTCCATACGTCATTCCTAACAAATTGATTTAATTCTTCTTGCATCGCAATGACCCAAGATTCATCTTTTATTGCTTCATTAACATTTTTAGGTTCTATGGTTGAAACAAAACAAAAGAAATTACTTTCATTTTGAGCTTTAGACCTTAATGTTCTTTCGTTGAGTTTTCCTATGACGTTTTCTAATGGATGACTTTTAGCTTCTTTGATGTTGACTAAATCTCTTTTTACTGGTTCATCTTCTTTATTATTTTCAACATTTTCCTGATTATCAACCATTTGGTTTTCAACTAAGTCATCATCTACCAAAGGTGATGTCTTAGAGGGAGGTGGACTTTCATCGAATGTTACATTCAATGATTCCTCGACTATTGAGGTTTCCTTGTTCAAAACTATGTATGCTTTACTAGTTTGTGAATATCCTAGAAATACACCTTCATATGACTTTGGGTCGAATTTGGTGAGATAGTCCTTTGTGTTTAAAATGAAGCACTTGCTTCCAAACACTCTAAAATACCCTAAAGTAGGCTTTTTGCCTCTATATAACTCATATGGAGTTTTTCCCAAGAATGGTCTAATTAGAACTCGATTTAGAATATATGTAGATGTATCTACAGCGTGACACCAAAACTTTTGAGGTATGTTTTGTTCATTTAACATAGTTCTACTCATTTCTTGAATTGTCCTATTTTTCCGTTCTACTACACCATTAGATTGTGGAGTTCGAGGAGCCGAGAAATTATGTGTTATTCCATTATTATCACAAAAAGTTCCGAATTGAATTTCGTTGTCAAATTCTCGACCATGGTCGGTTCTAATAGATACTATGTTACTTCCTATTTGATTTTGAATTTTCTTACTTAGAATTTCAAATTTATCAAAGGCCTCATTTTTGGTTTTCAAAAATTTAGTCCACGTATATCTAGAGTAATCATCTACTATAACTAATGTGTAAAAATTTCCTCCATAACTTTGTATAGCCGACGGGCCAAACAAATCCATATGCAACAATTCTAGACACCTAGATGTAGATACCATGTTTTTAGCCTTATGGCTATTATGCACTTGTTTCCCAATTTTGCAAGCATCACAAAAGTATTGGTCATATTTCAACTTGGGTAGGTTCCTAACGAGTTCCTTAGATGATAAGGATTGAATTAGCCTCATATTGGCATGACCTAAACGTCGATGCCATAGAGTTGAGTTTTCGTCCAAAGAGGTAAGACAAAGCTTGTCTTTAGGTGTTTTATCTAATTTCATAACATATACGTTATTCTTTAAAACACCTTTTCCTACGGTTATGCCATCTTTAAGTATTTTACTTCCATTTTCACTGAAAAGGACGTTATACTTTTTGCGACATAATTGACTTATACTAAGCAAGTTAAATCCTAAATTATCTACATGAGCAACATCATCAATAGAGAGAGAGAGAGTCATGAGAGATCGTACCTTTTCCAATGATTTTGCTTTTAAGTTTGCTACCGAATGTGACATTACCTCCGTCGTACACTTGGTAAGTTGAGAAAAGGCTTTTGTTTCCCGTCATATGTCTTGAACATCCACTATCTTTGATCCACTCATCAGGTTCTAGTTCAACTTTTAAGCATACTGATGCGTGGGTTTTGCAACCTTACAACAGGTTTTACCTCTCAAGGGATCTCAAGAGGCTTACAACCCCACCAGGCAGTGTACCTGACCGATGTAGTATAGTGTAGTGGTAAGTACGGGGGATTGATCGTTCTCCACAGGGAATAGTGTTCGTTAGGTATGAAAGGCTACTCTAATTAGGTCTAAGGGTTGAGGAAGATTCTTTTTTATGTTTTTATATTTTTATGAAAGCAAGTAAAATCTCGGGTTTTGAAGGAGTGGGCGGAATTAGTTGCTAGTCAACTAACCCAAATTACTACAAATGCAAATAAAATAAAATAACAAAAATGAAAAGTGGTGAGAAACTTATGTGTGGAGAAATGTGTTTACTTAGATTTCCTTACTCCCTAACTATCTTTTACCGGTTAATTAGTGTGTATTAGTCGCGTGGATGACGGGTGTATTCCTTAATACCATTCGTGGGGTGGCGTACTTACTTCCCCAAACTCTACAAGCTCCTACTTCACTCCTATGTCGAGCCGGCTAGGAAGCTCCTAACATGGGATCACTAGAATTCGCTTGTGCATTAAATACAACCATAAAAACCTTTAGTACGCGTTTGGTTCATGTTTCTTAAGACGTTCAAGCAAGTTACCGAATAGGAAGTTAGCCAGTTTTCTTAAGCCTAACATAGATAAACAATCATCCAATACAACTAACAACACACTAACAACCAATAATCAATAGCTAGGTTTCATTAGATCTAAGCAAACACAAGATAAAATTAGCCTAACATGTTAAACAAAAGACAAGCATAAGATAGAATCAAACAACACATAGACATATTGAATGATTAATTGATAACTTATCTTTCAATGAAACATGGAAGATCTCAAGGCAAGAAGCCCTGAAAAAGTAGCTAAAATCGTCTTAGGGTTTTATCCCAAAATTCCACACACTAAGCTCTCCCTTAATGACAAAAAATTAGAAAACTATATATAGACTTTGACATCTGACGGCGTCACCTTATGCATTGTGACGCCGTCACCTCGCCGCTTTTAGGGTTCCCGGGTGACCTTCTTGACGCCGTCCCTCTTTAGCTCTTCAAAAATCCATTCTGGCTTATCAAGGCTTGACGCCGTCGGACCTATAACGTGACGCCGTCCCCTTATGATTTAAGCCGTGACGCCCTTGATTTAGTTAAAACGTGACGCCGTCAGAATTCTCATGCAAACTCACTGGCCCGTCATGAGTAAATTTCACATCCAACTTTTCTTGCCAAAGCATGACGCCGTCTGGAGTAAATTTTGACGCCGTCAAAGGTGACTTTCAGCACAATTTTGAGACTTTGCCGTTTTCTTCACTTTTATGCTCCAAAAACGTCCAAAATGCCTCCTTTTCCAGATTTCTCCTCAAAAGTACCTAAAATGACAAAAGGAACGATTTAGGGCAATATTTGATCAAATAAATACGATTTCGGGCTTAAATGACCCCTTAAAAGCGGTACACTTTTCGCCTCATCAAATACCCTTACACTTGAGATTTGCTTGTCCTCAAGCAAATGCGCTTTTATTCTAATCAAAATACAAGTCAGGGGTCATTTAATGCAAACATAAAAGTAATTACAACAAATAATCGTTCCACTTCAATCATAATAAGCACGGAGATTACATACTAGCACCTCACAAGTAGTGTTTAGATACTCACATCTCTCAAGTGTCATCAAAATAAATCTCATAAATGAAAACGGATAATATCTCTCACTACCTGTCATAGCAAATAGATTACCATAGGCTTGGGAAAGGATCGAAAACCTCCTCCACTAGGCGTAAGCACCTAAGATAAACTATCAAAGAGGGCTTTTAAATGGGTTATAACGTTAGGTGTAGGGAAAAGGAAAACACGGTTTTGTTGGATACGGGATATTTTACTGGTGGCGAGTTAAAGATCTTGATCAATTACATGTACTATACAATGTTGCTAAGCCAAGACTAGACTCGATCTTAAGCTAGAAACAAAATAACATAAACATAAAATAAACATAAAATAAAACGGGATGGTAGTCCGTATGTTTTTTCTATTTTTCTTTTTCTCATTTTTTTTGTATTTTTCTTGATTTTTTTTTTTTTTTTTTTTTTTTTTTTTTTTTTTTTTTTTTTGCATACACTTTTACCCTACCATCCAAAATAATACATCATAGGGGCATTGCATCCCCTTACACTTGAACTTTTATATAACTTTACAAATGACTATTCTAATGACTCGAATTAAGATAATTGAAAAACTTGGAGTACTTTTAAAACATTTAGCACATAGGGGGGTAATAAATGATGTTCTTCCCCATTACTCCATTACACTAGTACTTTACCCATGAGTCCCAATCGTCCCAAAACAATATGTACAAGGATATGACTCGACTTAGCAACCATGTAATCAATTAGATAATTAACTTGGGTTTAAACAAATGTTGTAACAATAATGCACTAAAAATGAGTGCATACAAGGTAGGCTAAGGCGATTTGGGTGTACATTTAAGTGGGGTGTAACAAATTCTTCCTTTAAGTAAAATGCTTAAAGGTCGAAACGAAAAGATAGGCTCTGAGGGGTGTACTAGGGGTATCGTGTACTAAAAATGAGTACAACGCAAAGGGTGTGGGAGAATTACTTGACCAATGTAGCCAAAGTAATTATAACAAAAACACAGGTGTAAAACATGGGTTAATCCTAATGCCTCTTATCATGTAGTAAATCTAACTACACGAATGTAGTCTCACTTGTGGCCTCGGAATGGTCCTAACGCAAGTTCTAGAATCTAAGTGCTACCGGTACACACATCATAGCATAAATGCTTTTCCTACCAATTCTAGGGGCGAACCTCACATATTTGGGGGTGGAAAATTTTTTTAGTGGTACGGTTTTTGTGCTAGTCATATAACTCCTATCCGTGAGACGCTCATTAAGATCAAAGTTTCACTCCTATATGTTGTAAAAAATTTTAAATTTGGCACTAAAATTACCTTAACAAGTATTTCTCTCAGTTTTATTACACATCTACTATTAAATAAACAAAAATCAAACGCAATTGTATTCTCTAAAATCGTACTTTTACCCTCCCCTTACACTTAAGATGAACATTGTCCCTAATGTTCAAATAACAAGATGTAAAAGAAAAAGTAAAAGAATGAAATCAAATACTCCCCTGATTCGCTCGTTGGATAATGAAATTACACGGTTAAATCTTCCTCCAAAGAGAATGTTGAAGCTCCATGACTAATGCATCGCCATAAGCTTGATTCAAAACATTTCCTTGTCCAAAATAACCTGTTGAACCTGAGAAAACAAATACGAAAACCTGCATAACATCGGCGGGATAAAATCTATATATAAGGATATAATGCTTGTGGAATGATAACTTTGCAGATTCCTGGAGATTATAAGTTGGAGATTTTAATAAAAACTTTTTATGAAAACAAAATTTTCAAAAATTTCTGGAAATTAAATCTGACGCCGTCAGGTTATAACCCCTGACGCCGTCAGAAATGGCCTGACAAAAATTTTCGTTTTAAGTTTCCGGAAAATTTCTGGAAAAACCTTTACCTTACTTCCTGGAAATCCTGCAAAACATCATTATGACTCGATACAAGCATTTGACTCAAACAAATACTAATATGTATGTTAATTTATTATTATTATGATTCATGTTCATTTGTGTTCTAATAAACCAATTTAGATTTCCCTTACACTTATCTTTTGCAAAATACCTTTATATGTAGTTAAGACGAAGTTAAAAACAAAATAAAGCATTTTCACAATTTTAGTTTTGAACATGAATCAATAATAATAAAAATTAAACATACATACGGAAGCAAATAAAATCAAACAAACAAATAAATAAACACACAAAGCAAATAAAACAAATAAAGATTGGGTTGCCTCCCAAGAAGCGCTTTTCTTTATTAACGAGTCTTGTAGCTAGACTCAAAGTCACGTACATTACGTGACTCCATCCTCGGTCACGGTTCCTAGGCCATTCTCCTTCCCGGTTTTATATTCCGGTCCTAATTTCAAACAATCCTTGTAGAAACCGAATATCCTTTCCATAACATAGTCTACTCCTTTACTTCTATCCTTATCATTCCTATAGTAGACTGCTTGTTTAAGCTCCTTCTCAACATTTGACAAGTGTTGGAATTGTTCTATCTTATATGGCATTTGGTAGCTTACTTCATCGGTCTCATCCTTAAATCTAACTATCCCCAAGGAAGGTTCATAAGTCATTCTAGAGACCTCAACAAATGGTTTTCCAAAAACCACTTGAGTCAAGGATGCATCGACTATTGGACGGATATCTTCTACAATTACAAAGTCGGTGACATAGGTGAAGTTTCCTACAATAACCGGTAATCCCTTAACTCTTCCCGTGAAGTTACTCATCCAACCCTTGTCAGGGAACATCCTATACCCAAGTTGATTTTTCATTATCAAGTTGTAGTGGGCTCTAGTCATGACGTTTATGGGTGATCTAAGGTCGATATAAGCTTTCCACACATGTAGATGCCCTATGTTGCATGGTATGTTGAGATTAGAAGGGTCGCCTATTTCTATGATTGGTCTACCTAGGAAGTATGGTGTCTCGGGGTCATCGAATAAGTTTGTATGATATGCACGCTCTTCCTTAGTGGGTAGCCTATTGAAGTAGTCCTCATCATCATCTACTTCTTCAATCTCACTTGTCCTAACTTCCTTATCAACCTCGACTTTCCTATCCTCATCCTTTGGTTCACTTTCTTCCATGCTCCTATCGATTGGTTTAATAGTGACAATGTTGACGAAGTGGACATGTTTGGATGAAGAAGGGTCTTTGACTTGGGGTCCGCTATTTGTGTTCCTAGCGTCCTTATGTGGAGGTGATAACACTTGGTTATGGAGGGCTTTCAACAAGTTGTCAATTTTATTGGTCATCTCGCTTTGTTTTTGTTTGAAATCGGCTTCAAACTTGGCTAAACGAGCTTCTTGAGATGCCATAAATTGAGACATCAATCCTTCAAAGTTATTGGTACTACCATTGCCGGAAGGATTGTTGTTGAAAGTACGGTTCGAGTTGGAACCGCTTGATTGGAAACGATTAGGTTGGTTGGAAGAATTGGGTTGTTGTGTGTTTTGGTTTTGTTTCCACCTAAGGTTCGGGTGATTTTTCCATGAGGGGTTGTATGAATCACCATAATGGTTTGGCTCGGGCTTGAAAGTGTACCACTTGTCTCCCGCTCCGTCGGTACGCGAGGATGCGTAGTCCGCAAAAGCTTGTTCGGGGAGTTCCATGCAATCACGAGTGTCGTGGGGACCACTACATAATTCACATGAAGAAGTGATTTTGTTCACTTGGCTTGAAGGTTTAGGAGCCTCGTAGGATTTCATGAGAAACTTGACTTGGTCTTCAAGTTCTATGATCCTACGGTCGGAAGTGCTTGAATTGTTAGAAGGCAAAGATATTGCCTTGACCGTTTTATTCAAATCACGGGGATCACTCCAACTTTCGTTGTCATAAAGAGCAAGATCCTCTAGGAGAGCCCATGATTGTTCCGCACTTAGATCACGTAGCTTGCCACCGGCCGATTGGTCAATGGTTTGCCTTGTGGAGAGATTGATATGGTCATAGAAGATTTGGACTTGGAGCCAAAGTTCTATGCCATGGTGAGGGACTTTTTGGAGTAAGTCCTTGAATCGAGTCCATGCCTCGTAGAGAGTTTCGCCTCGACGTTGTTGGAACATCAAGATATCATTCCTTAGCTTGGTAGTTCTTCCCGGTGGGAAAAACTGAGCAAGGAAACGAGTGGTGAGATCATCCCAAGAGGTGATGGATCCTGCGGGTTGACGTTCTAGCCACTGACTAGCTTGGTCCCGCAGAGAGAATTGGAAGAGACGCAATCGGGTCGTCTCTCGAGTGGCAACATCAAGGTCTATAGAATCAACGATTTTAAGAAAGTCCTTGAGATGTTGATTAGGATCTTCAGAACGAAGTCCATGGAATGCGCATCCGCTTTGCACCAACCGGATGGTGTCGGATCGCAAGGGTGTGATATTGGCTCCTTGAGTGAGCTCAATGGTGTTTCGATAGCCGTGGTGGCTAGGACGGGAATACTCTCCTAAAGTACGGGCTCTAGGAGGTGGTGGTGGTTGTTGTGGTGGTGGGTTGTGGGGGTTAAGGATATTACCATCTTCCATGATGTCGGACGGTAATGGTTACGAACAAAGACACGAAGAAAATAGATAGACTAAAGAAAACCTAGAAAAATAAAATAAAAATCTCACTAGAAAGGAATCTAGTGAGTAGACCTAATAGAAATAAAAATTCAACCTAAACAATAACTATTCCCCGGCAGCGGCGCCAAAAACTTGATGCGTGGGTTTTGCAACCTTACAACAGGTTTTACCTCTCAAGGGATCTCAAGAGGCTTACAACCCCACCAGGCAGTGTACCTGACCGATGTAGTATAGTGTAGTGGTAAGTACGGGGGATTGATCGTTCTCCACAGGGAATAGTGTTCGTTAGGTATGAAAGGCTACTCTAATTAGGTCTAAGGGTTGAGGAAGATTCTTTTTTATGTTTTTATATTTTTATGAAAGCAAGTAAAATCTCGGGTTTTGAAGGAGTGGGCGGAATTAGTTGCTAGTCAACTAACCCAAATTACTACAAATGCAAATAAAATAAAATAACAAAAATGAAAAGTGGTGAGAAACTTATGTGTGGAGAAATGTGTTTACTTAGATTTCCTTACTCCCTAACTATCTTTTACCGGTTAATTAGTGTGTATTAGTCGCGTGGATGACGGGTGTATTCCTTAATACCATTCGTGGGGTGGCGTACTTACTTCCCCAAACTCTACAAGCTCCTACTTCACTCCTATGTCGAGCCGGCTAGGAAGCTCCTAACATGGGATCACTAGAATTCGCTTGTGCATTAAATACAACCATAAAAACCTTTAGTACGCGTTTGGTTCATGTTTCTTAAGACGTTCAAGCAAGTTACCGAATAGGAAGTTAGCCAGTTTTCTTAAGCCTAACATAGATAAACAATCATCCAATACAACTAACAACACACTAACAACCAATAATCAATAGCTAGGTTTCATTAGATCTAAGCAAACACAAGATAAAATTAGCCTAACATGTTAAACAAAAGACAAGCATAAGATAGAATCAAACAACACATAGACATATTGAATGATTAATTGATAACTTATCTTTCAATGAAACATGGAAGATCTCAAGGCAAGAAGCCCTGAAAAAGTAGCTAAAATCGTCTTAGGGTTTTATCCCAAAATTCCACACACTAAGCTCTCCCTTAATGACAAAAAATTAGAAAACTATATATAGACTTTGACATCTGACGGCGTCACCTTATGCATTGTGACGCCGTCACCTCGCCGCTTTTAGGGTTCCCGGGTGACCTTCTTGACGCCGTCCCTCTTTAGCTCTTCAAAAATCCATTCTGGCTTATCAAGGCTTGACGCCGTCGGACCTATAACGTGACGCCGTCCCCTTATGATTTAAGCCGTGACGCCCTTGATTTAGTTAAAACGTGACGCCGTCAGAATTCTCATGCAAACTCACTGGCCCGTCATGAGTAAATTTCACATCCAACTTTTCTTGCCAAAGCATGACGCCGTCTGGAGTAAATTTTGACGCCGTCAAAGGTGACTTTCAGCACAATTTTGAGACTTTGCCGTTTTCTTCACTTTTATGCTCCAAAAACGTCCAAAATGCCTCCTTTTCCAGATTTCTCCTCAAAAGTACCTAAAATGACAAAAGGAACGATTTAGGGCAATATTTGATCAAATAAATACGATTTCGGGCTTAAATGACCCCTTAAAAGCGGTACACTTTTCGCCTCATCACATACCTAAGTTCAAGAAAGACTCAAGCGTTTGGTCCCCAATATCTCATGGGTCCGTTTGGGTTAAACATAACATTATCATGGTTTATGTAAGAAAATGGAGGATAGTTGTTCCATGGCATGTAATTGGGACCTTGGAAGTTTCTAGGCATATTTTGGTTCCAATTATTTTGATAATGATGTTGTGAGTTAACATTACTCTTAGGAAAGGGGTGTTTGGGAAACCTAGTTTGAGGTCTCTATTGAGTTGTTTTAACTCTATACTCATTCCTAGCTTGACCTCTTCCTACAGAAACAGCTGGTTTTAGCTTGTTGTTAGTTATACTAGTACTAGGTTTTCTAGTGACCTTAACGAATTCAGTACGGTTCATTTTAAGATCCTTCTGTTCAACTTTTGTACCCGCGGATCCCTTGGGTACAACTGGCGGATCCAAAACTTTGGATCCGTCAGATCCGTGGGCTTCTGACTTTGTTGAAATAGTTTCTTTTTCATTCACAGTTTGTTTCTTAAAGTCACCTGAGGTTCCTAGTTTCATAAAACTTTGTCCGGTTTTATCATGAGGAAGTTTTTGCATATTCATTATCTCATCTGCACAACTTATGTTTTTATCAAACTTTTTAAACTTAGATTTTTGCTTAATGAGATCTTCTTGTGTGGTTTTTAGTGCATCTAATTCTAATTTTAGTTCTTGACAAGAGACACATGTATCTTTACTATTTTTGCCTTTTTCCATTCGTATCTCTTTTTCTTTAAGCCAGTACACTTCATTTTCTAAAAGTGTTGTTTTAGTTTTCAAGAATTTGTTTTTGTTGATGATTTTTAATGTTATATCACATAGTTTGTTATATTCTACTTCTAAGGTTTCATCATCTATAGAGGAGTATGAGTCAGAATGTACCTCTTCTGTGTCATGAGCCATAAGGGCAACTTCGTTGTTCTTATGCTCATCATCATCTCCTTCGCTATCACTCCAAGCTCCACTAAAAAATGCTTTTTTAGACTTGTTCTTTGGAGGCTTTGGACAATCACCTATAAAGTGACCAGAATCTCCACACCTATAGCACTTCCTCTCTAACTTGCCTTTTCTATCATCGCGGTCTTTACGGAGGGATTTCTTTTCTTCACGAGGTGGTCTTACGAACTTTCCTCGTCTCCTGAAGAATTTCTTGAAATCTCTTACGGCCATGGCATATTCTTCGTCTTCGCTACTAGAACAAGACTCTTTATCATCACTTGACTCAGCTCTAGCTTTCAAAGCAATGGACTTCATTTTCTCCTTCTTGCCTTTAACTATTTCTGAATCTTTTTCCATCACCATTTCGTGAACTTTGAGATTTCCTATGAGCTCATCTAGTGTCATGCTTGAAAGATCCTTGGATTCTTCAATAGCTGTCACTTTTGCTCTCCACTTTGGGTGGAGTGCTCTTAGAAATTTCCTGACAAAATTCTTACTAGAAAAAGATTCGTCAAGTGCTTTAAGTGATGTAATAATAGTATTAAACCTAGCAAATGCACTATCAATGGTCTCATCTTCAGAGATAACAAATTGTTCATATTGTTGAACAAGAAGATCAATTTTGTTATCTTTGACTTGTGAGTTTCCTTGATGAGTGACAATTAGAGATTGCCAAATATCTTTAGCCGTTTTACACATAAAAACTCTTTCATATTCTTTCTTAGGTAAAGCATTGTAAAGCATCATTTTGGCTTCATTATTTTTGGCAATCAACTTCTTTTGCTCATCACTGTGACGAGTAAGAGAAGTTTCTACATCCCGACCACCTGAAATATCATTACTTATGGCCTTGTAATCACCCTCAACAATTATAAACCATAGATCTATATCCTTTGACTTCACATAAGTCTCAAAGCGATTTTTCCAATAAATAAAACAATTAGGTTCGAATAGAGGTGGTCTTTGCATAGATTGCCCTTCTTTAAAGTTTTCAAAATCCATGGATCGTTTTAAGTTTTAAAATACAATATATTTTAAAAATCTTAAGTAACGTAGCTCTTGATGCCAATTGTGGAAAACTAGAAGGGGGGGGGGTTGAATAGTTTTACCATTTTAAAATTAATTCACTTTGTTACTCTATGTTATTTCAAAGGAAACAAGCACAAACAAATATTCACACAATATATATATGAAAAGTAAAGAGAGGAAAGATCAAACCACACAACACGGATGTTTATAGTGGTTCGGCTACAAGGACTCTCTTCCTGGCCCTACTCCACTCCTCGAGCCTCTAACTCGAGAGTTATCCTTCACTAAGAAACAAACTCTCTTCTAGGTGGAGAAAACCTTTACACGTCGCTTACTTCCTTTTCCGGTACTAAGCTAAACACCGGGTTCTATTTCAAGGTAGAACCAACCTAACGTCGCCTATACAATTACCGACACTAAGCTAGATGTCGAGTTCTTTACAAGGGTACAACCATTCCCGTTTGGTTCTTTCACAAGGGTACAACCACTCCCTACACTCTTTGTGTTTTGAGGACTAAAACACTAACCACACTCACTGAGATAAATGATACAAATAATTATGTGTGAACTACAACTATATCACACAGTAACTATGCCAAAGGTTTTACACGTCTGTGTTGAACCTTGATGCTTAATCTCCTTTTCTACAAAAAGAAAGATCAATGAAATGAATGAATGATAAATGTTAGATGATATGTAAATGAATGAGTATGAATGTTAGGCTATATGAGTGATGGTGTGTCCAAATGATCAGCTTGCTATTTATAGGCAAGCTGGTGAACAACCGGCGGATCCGGCGGATCCAATAAAAGGGATCCGTCTTTGATGTCGTTTGGTTCCGCCAAACATGACAGCTAAGAGTTAATGGATATCTTTCCATATCCAGCTGTATCCTTCACATCTTTGTTATGTCACATCAAAATCTTCCAAAGTCAACTATCTTGCTTGAAGATCTAGCCAAGATATTACATAATCTATGTATGATGCATGCCATGATGTCATTGTATCATTTTAAAAATAAAGTTTCCTTTTAAGGAAATACACTAGTAGATGTGTAAAATGTAATTTTAAGTAAACTTGTGAAATGTAAAATGTGTTTTAAAGAAACTTTAGCTAGAATTTATAATTTGCTAAAGGATATACTTTGTAATTGTCATTAACAAAACTAAGTAAAGATCGTAAAATATAAATAACGTTTTTAGGACGATATTTGTATTAACAAAGGAGATTTTTGGTTTCTATGCATTAGACACTTGTACATTGGGTTTAGGGATTTGTACTTGTAATTAGTGAGTTTAAGAAATTTATTTTTAATGCTTGTGTACAATAGACTTGTAAAATGTGCTTTAAAATAAATACATTTAGGGTTATAATGAGATTTTTATTAATATTTAGTTTTTATGCTTTAATGACTTGTACATTGTCTTGAAAAACTTGTACATTTATAATTTGTAAAAATTATATATACATTAATTAGGGTTTGTGTTTTATTACATAAAATCATGATTTAATGAAATTAGGGTTTGTATCGGGAGTTAAAGTGGATTTAGGGTTTCTGTGCTTTAGTAACTTGTACATTGGTTTAAATGAGTTGTACTTTAGTATTTTAGGGTTTAGTTATTCATAATTATTGTTATAATAATTTAGGGTTTCGTAGAAACTCTAATAGATATGAAATGTTTACTTTGTACGTTAATGAATTATCGTAAAATGGCAAATGGTATATCGTAGAATTTTATATGGAAATGTTTTTATAAAATAAACATTAAGTAAGTTAAGGTTGGTCTGCGTGAGAGCACGTTTATCGAGGATGTGAGTTACGTCACATTAGATAGGAATTATGATCAGATAAAATAAAATAAAAAAATTATACGTAGAAAAATGGATAAGTATTCTTTATTAGAATATATAATAGTTTATTACAAGGTGAAATTTTTGCTGTGGTTACAGTATCCCCCCGTTGAAGGGAATCTCGTCCCGAGATTCAGTCTGTGTTGGTCGAGGTATGAGGGAAAAGGTGTGGATATTTTGCCCGGATTTGATTTTCTCGTTCCCAGGTAAATTCTGGTCCTCTTTTAGAGTTCCATCCAACCTTAACGATGGGAACACGGCTTTGCTTTAACTGTTTGATTTCTCTGTCCATGATCTCCACTGGTTCTTCCACAAAATTGAGTTTGTCATTGAGACGAAGCTCTTTCATGGGAATAACAAACGTTTCATATGATAGACACTTCTTCAGATTAAAGACGTGGAAGATAGGATGCATTTTACTAAGCTCTAACGGAAGTTCTAGTCTATAGGCTACGGGACCGATTCTCTCCAGAATCTTGAATGGTCCGATGTATCTGGGATTCAACTTTCCCCGCTTTCCAAATCTAACCATGCCTTTCCATGGTGATACTTTCAGCATGACTCTGTCTCCAACATCAAATTCCATAGGCTTCCGTCTTACATCTGCGTAGCTCTTTTTCCTATCTCGGGCAGCTTGCAAATGTTTTCGAATTTGCACTATTTTATCGGTGGTTTCCTGAATTATCTCCGGTCCGGTAAGTTGGAATTCTCCAACTTCCGCCCAGCAAACAGGTGATCGACACTTTCGTCCATAAAGTGCTTCAAACGGTGCTGCCTTGATGCTGACATGGTAACTATTGTTGTATGAGAATTCTGCCAAAGGCAGATGTTTATCCCATCCTTTACCAAAATCTATTACGCATGCCCTGAGCATATCTTCCAACATTTGAATAGTTCTTTCGCTTTGTCCATCAGTCTGTGGATGATAAGCAGTGCTCATATCTAACTGAGTACCCAAAGCTTTCTGAAGCTTTTCCCAAAATTGGGATGTGAAACGAGAATCACGATCCGAGATAATGGAAATTGGTACTCCATGTCGTGAGACTACTTCTTTCAGATATAGTTGCGCAAGACTTTCTATCTCATCTGTCTCCTTGATTGGCAGAAAATGCGCTGATTTCGTAAGACGGTCAACAATGACCCAAATGGTGTCATATCCGCTTGATGTCCTAGGTAACTTGGTGATGAAATCCATGGTTATTCTTTCCCACTTCCATTCAGGAATCTCAGGTTGAGTCAATAAGCCAGACGGCCTTTGATTTTCAGCTTTAACTCGTGCACATGTCAAACATTTACTGACATACTCAGCAATATCAGCTTTTATGTTTGGCCACCAGTAAAGCTTTTTGAGATCCTGATACATCTTCTCAGAACCTGGGTGGATAGAATACTTGGACTTATGTGATTCATGCATAATCACATTCCTTAAATCACCAAAGAGTAGTAACCAACTCCGATTCTTTATACAACGAGTTCCATCAGGGCGAAGTTCAAACGCCTTGTCCATACCCCTTAAATTCTCAGCCTGAATATTTTCTTCCTTTACTGCTTCAGCTTGTGCATTGAGAATTTAGGATGGCAGGTCCAAATTGATGGTCATGACTAAAGCTCTAACTCGAAGAGGCTTAATTCGTTCCTTCCTGCTTAAAGCATCTGCTACAACATTTGCTTTTCCAGGGTGGTAACGAATATCACAGTCATAATCACTTAGCAACTCTAACCATCGGCGTTGCCTCATGTTTAATTCTTTTTGGTCAAGAATATGTTGGAGGCTCTTGTGATCTGTGAATACAACACACTTAGTGCCGTATAGATAATGTCTCCAGATTTTAAGAGCAAACACAACTGCTCCTAGCTCGAGATCATGAGTCGTATAATTCTCCTCATGAGGATTGAGCTGTCGGGAGGCGTAAGCAATAACTTTATTTCTTTGCATCAAAACCGCGCCTAACCCTTGGTGTGATGCGTCACAATAAACAACGAAATCGTCGTTTCCTTCGGGTAAAGCTAGAATTGGTGCTTCACAAAGCTTTTGCTTTAACAGCTGGAAAGCTTTCTCTTGATCTTCTCCCCAAACATACTTCTTGTTCTTCTGTGTCAATTCTGTTAAAGACTTGGCAATCTTTGAAAATCCCTCGATGAATCTCCGATAATAGCCAGCAGGTCCTAAAAATTGACGCACCTCAGTGGGGGTTGTAGGTGTCGGCCAATTTTTGACTGCTTCTATTTTGGAAGCATCCACGTGAATACCGTGGCGATCAATCACGTATCCAAGAAACTGCACAGTGTGAATCCAGAAATCACACTTGGAAAATTTAGCATACAGTTGTTCTTTCTTGAGCAACTCCAAAATAATGCTTAAGTGCTCCACATGTTCTTCTTCACTCAGAGAATAGATGAGAATATCATCAATGAACACAATCACGAATTTGTCCAAATAGTGTTTGCACACACGGTTCATGAGATCCATAAACACGGCTGGTGCATTAGTCAACCCAAATGGCATCACTTGAAATTCATAGTGACCGTATCTTGTTCTGAAAGCTGTTTTAGGAATATCTTCTTCCTTAACACGCAGCTGATGATAACCTGATCTTAAATCGATCTTTGAGTAAACACTCGATCCTTGCAGTTGGTCAAACAGATCATCGATCCTTGGCAATGGATATCGATTCTTTACCGTAAGTTTATTCAACTCTCGGTAATCGATACACATCCTAAGAGAACCGTCCTTCTTTTTGACGAATAGGAGAGGATCTCCCCAAGGCGAAGTGCTTGGTCGAATAAAACCTTTATCCAATAACTCTTGCAGTTGATTGGATAGTTCTTGCATCTCCGATGGTGCTAAACGATATGGTGCTCGTGCAACTGGTACTGCTCCCGGCACCAAGTCAATCTGAAACTCTACCTGACAAACAGGTGGTAGTCCAGATAACTCTTCAGGAAAAACTTTCGGAAAATCTCGTACTACAGGCACATCTTCCAGTTGTTTCTCATCCGTCTTCTTCTCAGTTACATGAGCTAAAAACGCTTGACATCCTCTGTTGATGTACTTCATGATTTTGAGGCAGGATATAATGCTTAGTCTGGTCTTACTTTGATTACCTCGGATAATCAAAGTTTCACCCTCGAAAGGGATGTGAACCACTTTCTCGTCGCATACAATCCTTGCATGGTATTTGGATAGCCAATCCATACCAACGATTACGTCGAAGCTACCGAGTTCGATGGGCATGAGGTCAATGTCAAAAGGTTGATTTAGTAAGGTTAAGGTACAACCTTGGATTATAGAGTTAGTGCCTACTAGTTTCCCATTAGCTAGTTCGATTTCATATGTGTTGTTTAAGGCAGTGGGAGTAAGTTTAAGTAAGGAAGCAAAAGTAAGAGATATAAAGCTTTTATCGGCTCCAGTATCAAATAATACTTTAGCTAGATGTTGATTGAGAGGAAACGTACCCGTGACTATGTCCGGGTTCTGCTGCGCATTGCCATCTCCTAGCACATAAGCTCGTCCAGGGGCACTATTGTTCTGGTTGGCATTTGGCTTCGGGCACTGGTTCTTATAATGCCCCTTCTCACCACATCCGTGGCAAGTTATGATTACTGGCTGCAGATTTGCTCCTGTTGCTTTATAGTCTTTGGTCTGATGTCCAACCTTCTGACACATTGCGCACTTAACAGCGCATGGACCATAGTGGTGCAACGAGCATCGATTGCATAGTGGTTTTGTTCCGACATAACCACTCCTCTCAGCAGGGGTGGCGGTATAGGCTCTGGCAGTCTCCTACCGGCGATTCTATTGGTGGTGGTGGTTGTTACGCTTTTGATGGTAGTTGTTTTTGTTGTTGCGGTTGTTGTTGTTATTGTTTTGGTAGTTGTTGTTGTTGGGGTAGTTGTTTTGGTAATGGGTGGCTCTCCGATCATCAAGCTTTCGCTTGTTATCATTATTTCCTTGGGTGGAACTGCGCTTGATCTCACGATCCATTAGCTGTTGAGCTATGGATATGGCCTCTTCCAAAGACTGAGGCTTTGACGCAGTAACATTTCCCTCGATACTTCGAGGTAATCCTTCGGTATATTTATACAACGTCTTCTCAAGATCAGGCACAATAGTTGGACATAGGAGAGCAAGTTCCTGAAACCTCCTATTGTATGCCTTCAGATCTGTTCCTTTTACAACCAGCTGGTGAAACTCATCTTCCAGCTTTTTGATTTCAGTACGGGGACAATACTTCTTTAACATTTTCTTTTTGAGATCTTCCCATGTAAGTTGGTGAGCTGCTTCAACTCCCATAGTTTGGGCAGTAGAAGTCCACCAAGACAGGGCATCTTCCAAGAAAGTCCCGGTAGCAAAGGTAACCTTACAGTCATCGGTACACCCACTTCTCACAAAGACTATTTCCGTACGCTCAAACCAACGAGCCAACTCAGTTGCTCCCTCTGTTCCTTTGAAGAAAGTTGGTTTGCAGTTTATGAAGTCTTTATAAGTGCACTTGCGAGCTATTGCTGTCTCGCTTTCTCCATTGGGTCTACTAGTGCTTCCAGAACGGGCCAATACTGCTGCTTGATTCTCAAGTGCTGCAGCAACACTGTCTGCAACAAGCTTTCGGATAGCAGCTTGGGACATGACTGGTTCTGGGGAATTGCGAGGCATATTTCTATTAATACCACAAGAAAACACATGTTTAGAATTTGCATAGTGACCATTTTAAATTAACAAGGTAAAATCCATGATAATCATAAGGTCACACATGTCCAAATATCACACATGCATGTAAAATGATCAACACTGGCCCACATCAATCTATATCATACACAGCAAAATATCATAACCACATATAGTCATAAATAACTTGCTGATTTTGTTATACATATAACAAAATACAAGTGTCGTATTTATGCCACACATCCCGTGGCTAGTACAAAAGCTGTCAGATATAAACTACATGCTAGTGTCATATCTATACTATAGGTCTCAAAACTGAGACATAGTACAAAAGATAACAGATAAAGATCTGATCTAATGGCTACCAGAAGCTCCTTCTAGTCGTCTCTCGAGCTCGACTATCATACTGACGAGAATCTGCATGTACTCCTGGTACCGAGCCTGCATCTCTCCCACTGTAGTCTCCAGAACAGTGATCCTATTCTGGGCCATCATTAGTTCTTCATTTCTTTTCATCATTTCATCTATCAATTTTAATTCATTATCGTAAATAAAAGGTATTTCCTGTCTGATTTGCTCATTACGTTTCTCCGCCAGCTCACGATTCTCATCCAGCTTCTGTTGCATAGTCTCCTGACCGGTAACTAGATCTTCAACTCTATATTCCATACCCTCGATGCGTTCCAAAGGCAACTCATCTAGATGACCCAGAGCAGTCTCGATCTGCTCTTCTTGCCGTTCCAATTGCCTCAGGAGAGTGGAAATGGTCGGCGGTCGCTCCTGTTGTAACACCCCGTTAAAATTTTAGATAGCAGCGGAAGACTTAAACGGGGTATTACCAATTAGATCACAGTCGTAAGCATAGATAATCATTAAAAGTAGAATTTATATCATTCAATTAAAACTCAATATTCAAAGATTACACAATAATTTCCAAAAAGGGATAAATTTTCACAAAAGTGATGATGAGTTTGAAAAGAATGATATATTTATTTGAAATCAAAAGGGGTAGGTTTCCAATGCCCTTGCCAACTCCATGCCTTGAGATCTTTAAATACCTGAGATAAAACATGCTAAAAGGGTCAACATAAAGGTTGAGTGAATCCATAGTGTTTTAATTGTAATAGTTTGAACACAAGTCAGATAGTAGTAAAAACAATGGTATCGTAGTGTAACAGATATATATATATATATATATATATATATATATATATATATATATATATATATATATATATATATATATATATATATATATATATATATATATATATATATATATATATTGCCCTAAGCCTCATGACACGCAAACCTTAACATCAGTTATGTAATGAAATAAATAGCCTACATCATAAAATGATGTAGGTGATAATGCCCTCGTCGTAGGAGTTTTGCCAAGCTCGTAATTCGAATAAAGTGCATTTGGTTACCATTCCAGGCTAACTTCAAATGGGGCGTCAGCTTCCAATAGATCTATTCACTAAATTCGTGTTCACTCGCAAGTAATTAATGGTTCATGATATGAGGGACTTTTTGGCAAGGGTGGTAACTTAGGCAATATTAACTTAGCAATAACATACAGAAAAATACTTGTGTTTAGATTTATAGCATGTATCTCCCCACGGGATTTGAAAACATAGTAAAAAGTGGGACTATGAACTCACCTTAGTGATACAGTAGTCAAGTAGTGATCAAGTGATGTAAGTGAATAGCTCCGACTTGCGACCTAGAGTAATACGATAAGTTTAGATTCGATTGTTCTAGGGCTCGATGTGAAATGACGAGTGTGAAGACCTTCAAGTGTGATAGTGTCGGATTTGTGTATTATAATGTGTGAAATTCAAGAAAAGTTCTATCATAGATATAGTTGTCGTTTACAAAAATGTTTTCGATTTAGGCTTGGTGGTATAATATTGTTAGTTATTATAAGTGTTAGTAAAAATATTTATTTTAAATATTTTTATTTATAAAGTTATTACTAAAAAAAATGTATAAGATGTTAGTATGGATAGGTATTATTTTTATAAATGTAATAAAAGTAAAATATATAAAAATGTTGGAAATAAAAATGTTTATGTCAAGTTTTACCCTTTTTGTTTACAAAGTTACACTTTATACTCTTTTATTAAAATAGTTACACTTCTAGTCCAAAATTATCCTTTTGATACTTTTACCCTTAACTTTCGGCTATTGACAGTTTCTACCCTATATTTTATTAAAAATATCAAGCTTTTAGTTTACATCCTTAAGTTTGGCGGTTTTGACACAATACGCCCCTTAACGAAATATTTTACAAAAATTAGTCCAAAGTTTAGTTTTTGAAAAGTTAATCTTTATCCTTATAAAAAGTCATTCCTTGTTGCTTATTTAAGCTTATAAAAATTAGATTACAGCTTCACTATCTCTCGAAATATTTCTAGTTCGAAAACATTTATAAGAAGTTACTTGGGCTCGTTAGCCCGTTAGGCCCAAAAACGATTTTTAGAAAATAAAAAGAGTGCTCGATCAAGGCTAGGATTAAGGTTATAATATGTAGTGTTTAATCTTATTACGTTTGCATGTTTAGCCATCTCGTTTCACCTTTGTACAAGGAATCGAGGTATGTAAAAATATATATACAATGTACGTACGAACTGGGAGATATCGAGACAATCCTAAGGGTCTAAGTGGGTTTTAATATGTTTAAGTTTTTAGTTTCATTTGTTAAATTCGACTAAGTATATATATGCGAATGAAAACAGAAATGAACGAGTGAAAGTGAAACAAGGAAAACTTACAACACCTAAAAAGGTGGTGAAGAGATCGAAGGTGTTGTGATACGAGGAAGTGAAGAGGACACGAGCTAGTAACTTCGAGACCCTTCTTGAAAAATAACCACTCGATCAAACTATACCCAAAAGAGGACTCTAAGGCTTGAAATATAACCCAAATATCTTGCTCCTTATCTCCTCTTGCTCCGACAGTAGCTCAATGAAGTGTTTGAGTTTGTTTTGCTTAGTTGAGGAACAAAAGTGAGATATGGTTGTTTATATAGGGGTGTCGAAGCATGGTGTTTAGGATATTTTTAATCTTACTTGCATGTTTCCAAGATGAGATGAAGGGAGGTATGGAGTTGTCTAAATCGTGTAAGGTAAAGGTGGTCGAAGAGTGTTGCAATGTCTTGTCGAGTAGAAAGGAACTAGGGTGATGGTATTATGTGAACTTGCTCTAGTCGAGCATGGGACAAAGAAGGAAAAGAAAAGGGTGTGTTAGAGGTTTAAGAAACACATTAACCATGGGGTAATAAGATTTGAAGGAAAACATGGGATTTAATATTTGTTTAGTGCCTTAGGTTAGTAGTGGTAGGGTGGCTTATTGTTGGTTTTTGGAGGGTCTTCCACGCAAGGGAAGAAGAAGAAAGTGTGAGAATTGGTTGTGTTTTGTGTAGTGTGTTGACCGGATCTACACACACTCCTTGTGTTAGATATGATACTAAGAATTATACTTAGTCTAGCACGCGGAATTTACTAGCTAGCACTTAGAAGAATTTATGTGTTTTGCATGATTTGAATGAAACAAAGAACACAGAATAATAACCTTCAATGATTCAATATTATTAGAATAATAATACGAGTGATCTCCTATCACTAGGGTTTACAACCTTGAATCTCGATAATCTAATTTGTACTTCTATATCTCTGTATGTTAACCTAGGCAATCCTTTTATAGACCAAGGATTCCTTTACAAGATAACTATCATTCTAATCTTATATGATATACACAATATCTTTTCCATATTTATCTATTACATAAATCATAAACCGTACTAACTTCTTCACTCAGCAGTCCTAACTGCTCATGTCTTCAACACTCTTCAACAGTATTAACTTCGATCTTCAACAGTCCTAACTGTTATCTTCAACAGTCTTAACTGCTAAAGCTTAATTTCCTAACAATCCTCCCCTAAACTTATGATTTCTATCCAAATCACTAAGTTTCTTCAAATTAAGCTTCTTCTTCTTAATGCTGAAAATTCTTTCAAACACCTATCAAGAAAATCTCTTAGATCTAGCTTTCACTTCTTGTGCAAGGTTGAATATCTTTGTCACCAGCATATCAGCCATCTCAGATTCTTCATTAGCTTCCAGTCTAACACATGCCATCATTGTCAAAACACCTGTTCTGAGTGGATAATCTTTTTCAACCAGCATATAGATCTCTATTCCATCCTTGGTAGACACTCTATGTACTCCACACATTCCAAATAACTTCTAAGTGATGTCCTTGAATTGTGCTTGAAATCTCCATATCGACTTTCCACCATCTGGTTCATAAATTCTCTTCAATTGAACCCATAGTTCTTTATCTTTATTTTCAATAGGATCAATATCTCTGAATTTCTCTTTCACTAAGCTCCATAGTTGATTTAGATCTTCTCTGTCAAAGCCTTTGAGTAAATCTTCAAACAACTTATATCTTTCAGAAATATCTCCAAGTCTGATAATCTTCCATCCTTTCATTCTTCCATCAGTGAACACTTCCTAGTCAATGATTGGATGTTTTACCTGCAAAGGTTTAATATAAGAAGACTCTGGAATAATCATCATCATACTTCTGATCTTCTCATTAGTTAACCCTTCTTCTTCAGACTTTTGTTTCTTAGCAACTTCTGATTCTATAGTTTCTGCTTCCCTCTTCTTACTTGTTTTGAAACTTCTTCTTGGAGTATTCAAAATAGCATAAGTTTCATAAAATTCTTTTTCAATTATAGCATAAGATTTTCCCTTGAAATCATTCATGGAGTAATTTGCTGAGTTCTTCAAATAATGCTTCATTGACTCAACAAGTTCCTTCTTTGTTGGCAACTTTGTCTTGTACCCTGACTTCTGTCTTTCTCTTATCCTATGAATCAGATCTTCCCATGTTGCAACTCCATTCTTTTTGAGTATGAATTCTTTAAGCTCCTCTGTCTTTTCTTCTTCATTCAACTGTTTATCTTTAAGAACCATTGAAGCTTGAGCTCTTACAATCACATCAGAATCCAACAAATATTGTAACTGTTCATTGAACTCCTCTTGATTTACTTCTTTTGATCTTTTTCTTTCCATGAATTCAGATATATTTCTTACATCATCAGCAGCCATTTTTCTTGCAAATTCTTCATCTTGAGCAATTTGAGCTTGTTTAGCTTCCTCACCAGCTAAATCTTCTTCTACCATTTGCCTTGCAACTTCTGCATCATGATCTATCTGTTCTTGAGTTTTTGGTTTCAATCTTTTAAGCCTTTCAAGTTCTTGAGCAGCAGCCACTTCTTCAGATGTCATAGGCTTCTTCCCTTTATCTGCTCTTCTCCTTTCATAAACTTGTTCAGCAGAAGTTTCATCAGTTGGAACTGCTTGATGCTATGTCTCAGCAGTTTGAACTGTTTCTTACTCTGTCTCAGCAGTTTGAACTATTTGTTGCTCTGTCTCAGCAGTCTGAACTGCTTCAACATTTGGAATTGCTTGATGTGTCTCAGCTGTTTCTTCTTGAACATAACCAGAACCTGAACCAATATCAAAACCTTCATCTTGTTCTGAACCTTTTTCATACCTCCCCTGAGAACCTGATCTATCCTTACCAAATTTCCTTTCTTTATCAAATTTCCTCCCCTATTTGGAAGAATTTTCATCATCCCCGTCTGAACCATCTGAATCATCATCATCAGAAGAATCATCCAATATCACTCTTGCCCTTTTCTTCTTCAACTGATCTTCAAGCCTCTTCACCCTTTTTGTTAGCTTGGTATAGACTTTGACAAAATTTTCCTTGTGAGCTTTGAACTCCTCCTTGGTTTGCTTTAGCTCCTTCTCCAAAGTGTCAACCTTGGCTACTAACTTGGTACATAAAGCCGTCAATTCAGTTTGTGAAGAGCTACCCTCATCACTTCTAGCTATATTACCTGCTAGGAGAGGTGAATCTTTGGGCAAGGATCTAGTCACAACCCTAGTTAGACTAGGTTTAGACCTTCTCCTATAAGTGATAGGTGGTTGTTGGGTTGTTTCAAATTCTTGAGTGGATGTGTGATGGGGATCAGTTGGAACTGCTGAACCTTCACCCAACTCAGTTTGAAGCATTTGAGGAAACAATGGAACTGGTTCCCCTTCAAAAAGCCTACTAGCCATAGCCATATTTTGAAAAACCTTTGATTGTAGACTAGGCGTAGCAAAAGTTTTAGTTGGTTTTGTAAGCAAGTATGTCTTTTTATTTAAAATTGTTTGAACAAACCTGGGATACATTAAAAACTTTGTTTTACTATCAACATTTGATGCCATACCCTCAAAAATATATTTTGAAAAGTTAAAAACTCTATTTGTAGACAAGCAAATGAGAGCAATAGCAATATTGCTACTGAACTGCTCCCAAGCAGTCTTTTTAGGACTTAAACAACATAGAAGAGTATGTATCAAAAATCTCCATTGAGGTGAAAAACATCCTTTTTGAAAAGTCAATTTATGTTCAGATGTATTATACCCCATTTTTGTAAGTTCTTCCCAAATTTCAGTATTTAGCATAGTGTGGATACCATCTGAGTCATTTAATTTTAGATTTCTCCTAAGTATAGACTCGGTAACAACAAATTTAATGCCATCTACTTCAGTATGAATTTCTAAGTCTTCGTCATCACTTGTCAAGACAGATGAATTCTGCCAGAACTGTGTGATGTGCGAAACATAAAGAGTAGGAGAAACAGTTAGAGCATACCTTATGTGAGAGTGATTGAGAAAATCCACAATCTCATAAAACTTCGGCCCATCTCCTTGCTCTGTTTTCTCTAAAAACGCAACCTGGTTGTGACGCTTAACAAATTCCAATCCAGCCATTCTTAATGATGAAAAATGAAAGATTTTAGCAATACAATGATCTTGTAAATTGGAATTAAAGTTTATGCAGTTGCTTGGGGTTTATTGGTACTGTTTAGGGTTTTGCGTAATATGCGTATGAGATAAATTATCTTTAGAAAGAGAATAAATGAATTTATGGTAAAAAGATAATTATCGTATATAAAAATCCCTATAAGTATCTTGAGAATAACGGTTTTACCCCAACGGCTAGAAAATTAATTACTGACAGATTTTTACAACGGCTAGTTGAGCCGTCCCAACTTTGTACTAACTGTACCAACTGTTGCAAAAATTTTGTTGAGCCGTACGAATTGTTTGAAATAAAATTTTAAAATATCATGGCTCAAACATAGTTTTTAGCAAACTATCAGCTATCAACGGATTTGATATGTCTTTACCAATAGCCGTTTGCTTTGGACTAGCCAACTCTTCACATTTAGATATGGTGAGCTGATAACCATACAATTTTTGGTAAATTGTCAACCATCAACGGATTTGATTAGTCTTTACCAGAAACCGTTTGCTCTGGACTAGTTGGTTCTTATGTGGATAAGACATGGTGAACCAATTACCATTTGTTGTATGCAAATATCACATACTAATCTCCAGAACACCATTTAGTCCAAAACATCAAGCATTCTTAATCCCTTGGTGTTTTCTCTCCAATTCTGAAATTGTTAGTCCAAAAACAAAGAAACAAGATATAAGCATATGACTAACAATGCACATTACAAAGAAAAATTAATTTCCTTGTGGAACCCAAGCCAAAACAGACTTAGGCTTTCCTCTAGCATCAACATAATTCATTCTTTTCAAAACAGTCTTAGCACCATTGGGTTTAATTGGTCTCCATACCCAACATGCTGAAGCATTCACTCCATTACCCATGTTTCCCTTAGCAGTGTTTTTATTCACACCAGTACCAATTACCCTGCTAGCAGTTGGAACTGCTGGCTTGGCAGTTGTTACCTTAGGTTTCCAAACTTGATTTTTTACAACTGCTTTGTGATGAAAGGGTCTATTAACAGTTTTTGGTGCTGATTTGGAAAACATTTTTGCACCTTGAACTGTTGGCCTTGGGTGAATTGGTCTCATAGGTCTGACAGTCTGAACTGCTGGTCTAGCAGTTTGAACTGCTTTAGGTCCAGACCTTAAAAGAACTGATCTAGGTATCATCTTATCATTCCTAAGAAAAGATTGAGGTCTTGCTATGCTCAACCTATGATTTGTATATCCAGATACCCATTTATCACAATAATCTGCAAGATGGTCAAAGCTACCACAAGAGTAACAAGCTTTCCTATAGCAAACAAAATCCTTTCCTAATTGGTGAGATTTGAGGTCATTCCAATTCCTTTGGTTACCTCTTGGCTTGTTTGTGGTTCTATACATTTCTGCATACCTAACTGTTGGTCTAAAAGGTTTGGCATTTGATCTAGGCCTAACAGTCTCAGGTTTAACCATCTTTGGAACTTTTGGTTCCTCCACTTTAGCACTAACAGGCTTAACCACATCCTGATCATCCTCATCATCAGAAGTCCATTCCTCAATGGTTGGAGCATCTGAGTCCTTAGGTGAGGACCTATCAGAAGACACCTTGTCCTCAGATAGTGATTTATCACTTGCACTTTCAAACACAGGTTTATCAACTACATCCTTCTTGGGTTGAGGACCATAGTTAAGCACAGGAAATTGAAATTCAGGGAGTCCTGTATGTTCTAAGTCTACACCTTTGGGTGATGGAATTCCTCTATAGGGAGGTGGAACCGACTTATATCCTAGGCCTGACTTAGCTTTATTTTGAATCTGAGTCTCAATTATCTTTTGAACACCTTTTGATGTGTATTCAAGTGTGTCTACACTCATCTGAATGTTCTCCTTAGCTTTCTTAACCTGTTCTAGCTCATGTTTTAAAACAGTGATCTCATTTTCTCTAAACATTAAGTCTCTCTTAACAATAATCATATCATCAGAAAACTTAGACTCATTGTTTTGATAATGAACAATTTTTTCTTCTAAAACAGCTAAAGCTCTCTTATGATTTGCTAAGCTAAAAGCAGTTTCAACTAATTCTTTTCTCTGATTCTCATATCTTGTCTTAAGTGTTTCTAGATCTTTTAAAGCTTCACAAGATTTAGAACATTTTGAAACTTGTACCTCAGAATCTGAGAATGCCATGAGAGCAACCTCTGTAGATGCTTCTGCTTCCTCCTCTTCAATATAGCTCCTGTCAAATCCTAAGCCATCAATGGCAACCATGGCTTTTGAGCTTGAATCAGTAACCTCCACAACTCTTGACTTGTTTCCATATGCTCTACTCTTTGCATCCTGTTGGCTTGGTAATCTGCACTCCCTTGAATAATGACCTTTCTTGTGGCAGTTGAAGCACTCAATCTTGGACTTGTCATACCCTGCAACATCATTACTGTTTATGACAATCTTCTTGCCAGTCTTCTTCAAGAATCTCCTAGCTCTCAAACTGAGAAGAGAGAGCTGCCACTTAATATCCATCTCTTCAATAGCATCTTCATCAATCTCTTGAAGATCTGAATGAGTTAACATACTTCCATTGTGCTGAGTAGTCAGGAAAGCACAATAAGTGTCATCATTCAAAAATCCACTAGTACTGCTTGAGGTGCTAGCAGTACCAAGGTTTGCACTAGCAGTACCAACTGCTCCACCAACTTGCACTTCTTCATCTGGACTTGAGGAACTGGGAGTTGATACAAAGGCCAAATTGCCTGAGCTTGAGCTTGAGCTTGATCCAGCAGACTTCTTAATCTTATGTTCAACTATCTTGAAGTTGCTATAGAGATCCATTAAGCTCATGGAATCTATATCAGGCTTGTTTTTCCATACTACCACATGCATAGCCCATTCAGCTGGTAGACTCCTTAGAAACTTGGAGTTGAGATCTTCCTGAGGCATCTCAATTCCTAGAACAGCCAATTGACTCACCAACTTTTGAAGCCTATTGAACATATGATCCAACGACTCACTGCTTGTTGCTGTAAAGTTCTCAAACTGATGCTTGAGAAGGGTCTTCTGGGTTTTCTTGGTGGCTTCATTCCCACCATATCTTGCAACAATAGCTTCAAAGAGGGTTTTAGCACACTTAAAATTGCTAAAATTCAGCAACTGATCATTGGGAATAGTCATCAGAAGCAAACTTCTAGCCTTAACATCATTCTTGTACCTTGCCTTCTCTTCAGTAGTGGTTGGCTTTGTCTGCACATTAGTCTCAGTTTTACCATCAACAACAGTTGTTGTTGTTACAGGTGTAAAAGAGTTTCCATCTTCAATGATCTCCCACAGTGCATAGTCTTGCACTTGGAAAAACTGCTCAATACGAAGTCTCCACATGTCTAACTCATTAGGTTTAAGCATAGGAAGCTTAGCAGCAATGTTGGTTGTGGATGGTGTTGTTTCCATGTCCATTTTTGTTCTTCTCGGATCTTCTAAATCTAAGTATCAGCAAACCTGTCTCTGATACCACTTGACCGGATCTACACACACTCCTTGTGTTAGATGTGATACTAAGAATTATACTTAGTCTAGCACGCGGAATTTACTAGCTAGCACTTAGAAGACTTTATGTGTTTTGTATGATTTGAATGAAACAAAGAACACAGAATAATAACCTTCAACGATTCAATATTATTAGAATAATAATACGAGTGATCTCCTATCACTAGGGTTTAAAACCTTGAATCTCTATAATCTAATTCGTACTTCTATATCTCTGTATGTTAACCTAGGCAATCCTTTTATAGACCAAGGATTCCTTTACAAGATAACTATCATTCTAATCTTATACAATATACACAATATCTTTTCCATATTTATCTATTACATAAATCATAAACCGTACTAACTTCTTCACTCAGCAGTCCTAACTGCTCATGTCTTCAACACTCTTCAGCAGTCTTAACTTCCATCTTCAACAGTCCTAACTATTATCTTCAACAGTCTTAACTGCTAAAGCTTAATTTCCTAACATGTGTGTTGTCGAATCACATGGGAGCAAAAGAAATTGGTTTTGGGTGGCTGTGTCGTACGAGAGCAAGGGAAAAAGAAAAGGACATAACACACAAAAATGTAAGTTGGGTTGGGTTGTAGCTTGGCCCGTTGGATTCGGCCCAACAAGAGATGAAAGGGTCATAGTGAGGTGTGCTAGAGTTCGGCCCAAAGGAAGAAAAGAAAAAGAGAAGAAATCTAGCCCGGTTTGATTATTTAGGATTTTCTGTTCAATAAGATTAGTATGGTTTGATTTGTCTCAATGTTCAAGTTTTAGAGTCGGTGCGCAAGTGAGCTATTCGTGTCACGTCACATATTCGTTCAATGAGTGATTTGTGTTTGTGTTGTTTGATATGTTTGTATAAAAAATTAAATTAACTCGTAAAAATGGGTTAATCAACCCTTCAATTAGAATTACTTGGTGTTTAACATTTATAATGACATGGTAAATTACAAGGTATTACACCTATGCTGCATGCGAACTTTCTCCCACCTCAAAAACTCCGGGAAATCGGGAGTAGGTGATCGGGGTAGAGTGTGATACCGGGAAATGATGGCCCTAACTTCTTCACTAAATTCAAATGGGATAGACGGGGGATGAAAACTTGTAGATGATGGTGGAGGTGGAGGTGTAGTCGTTGGGACAGACGGTATATATGTAGGTAACATATATGGATGTGGATGTGGTAGTGGTGATGATGACGTAGGTACGGGGAGTGTTCTTATTCGTGTCGTTCTCCGGATTCTCTCTCTGGCTTGCACGTATGGACCGTCAGGAAACGGTGCAACATCAGGCATCAAAGTATCCTCGGATGGAACTTCTGAAGGATCTGATTCCGTATCGTGGCCGAATACTGAAGAGACCTCAGGTACTATGGAAACATCTTCTGATGACTCCGTCGCTCGTCTAGGTACTGGAGTAACGTCTGGTACAGTCGCGGCGTTCTCGGTATCCGAGTCCGACATAAGAGTAATAGAATGAGTAGGGGAAACCATAACCCTATAACCACCCTGTAATTATAAATATTTTACTATGTACTAAATAATCAGTAATAAACATGTATAAGTAGTATTGTGGCACGAAGGACTTTTTAGTTAAGTTTGTGAAAATTGGTTATAGTTTAGGTTTGAACCTTGTTCTCTATAATCATGAGCTCTGATACCAATCTGTAACACCCCCATTTTCGATAATCGCAGCGGAATATAAGTTGGGGTGTTACTTCAAGTATCACAGTCATGAAAATAGAAAACGACTCGAAAAGAGACGTTTTAAATAAAATTGTTATCATTCATTTATTTAAATCAGAGTACATAATACAGGCCCCAGCGGGAAGTTTCGAAGTACGTTATAAAAGATACATTATTCATTGAATGATAACAAAATGGACACTCTTTTTATAAGAAAAAGTCCACAGCCACTCCGTGCCAAATCAAGCTTCTAATTACCTGAGATAAAACATGCTAAAAAGTCAACACAAAGGTTGAGTGAATCCATAACGTTTAAAGTTATAATCAGTTTGAACACAAGCTAAATGGAAAGTAATTCAGTAATCTTGTAGTTCGTTATATATTGCCCTAAGTCTCATGGCACGCAAAACATTAACTGGGGATCATCAATAGTTATGAGCTATTGATGTATATTACTCCATAATTAAATGAAGTAATTTTGCCTCCGAGTAGGAGATTGCCGGTCTCTTTATTCATCTCAAATAAAGTACTTTTGGTCACGTCACTGTAACACAAAGGGGTTGTCACACCCAATAGATCTATTTACTATATTCGCGCTCACCCGAAAGTGATTAGAGGTCCATGATAGGAGGTCTTTTAGGCAACAGGTAACTTAGGCAATATTAATCAGGAAAGCATACAGGAAAATACTTGTGTTCGGTTTTGTAGCATGTATCTCCCCACAAATTTGGAAAACGTATAAAAATAGGACTATGAACTCACCTTAGCAGTCTGGATGGAAAACAAAGTTAAATAGAGTTGATAAACGTCTCCGGCACGAAACTTGGGTTGTTATGTCAAGTTTCAGTAATCGTATTCCAATATATATAAGTTTTAATGTTCGTTTCGTAACGTTTTGGTTGATAGTTAAATGTTTAATTTAGACAACATGAAGTCTCTTCAAAAGTTGGATAAGATTTTATCTTATTTTTCATTTTTATGTTTCCGTTTGTTCGTTATCGAGATAAATGTATTTTATTTATTAGTTTTTATTATAAATATATTTAAAATATATTTCTAATAATAATTATACAAAGTTACGCTTTTTACCCCTATAGTTTCATATATTGACAGTTTATACCCCTGAACTTTCATAAAATGACAATTTTTACCCCTGAACTTTTGTAAAATGACAATTTTTACCCCTCAACTTTGGTGAAATGACAGTTTTTACCCCTGTAGTTTCAAAAATGACACTTTATACCCTCAACTTTAAGTCGTTGGCAAAAATGGAGTTTTGACAGATTTGGCCCTCCAAGCACTTTGCTCATTTCATTCGACATCCTTGTTTTGTTAAAACGCAAATTAAGCTTAGGAAAAAGGGACTATTTGCTACGACTCTTTTATGAATGTTATTATAAGTTTATAAACATCTTAGTTACAGCTTATGGGCTTATCATTCGAGTTTATTAGGCTCGAATTAATTATTATGGGTGCGTTAAAAATAGTTAGCGATGGACAGATTTGGGATGCAAATAGAAACGAGGCAAGGCCATGTTTCTACAACGTTCTTTTTCCTATAATTAGTTAGCTAGGTGGTTTTTATTGTGGCAAAAATCCAGATTTTATAGAGGTCGTTTGGCGGTCTAAATTATGGTCCAAAGTTGGGCGTTTTGAAACAGTTTCGAAAAGAAAAGAAAAGAGGAAAAACAAGTGGGTTTTGAGTCTTTAAGTGTTATAACTAATTTTTAATGTATGATTACATGATCATAACCTTATTTAATCTATTTCTAACATGTTTTAAAGTTTTCTTGATTTGTAATGAAAAAAATAAAATAAAATAATGAATTAGGGTGTGCTCGGTTTGATTCGACAAAAGAAAAAGGAGAGAAAGGTTGGGTTTTTGGCCTAGCTTCTTATTAGAGGTTATTTAGTAATGATTTTAAGAGTATTTGAAGTATATAAAAAGGAATGAAAAAGAGTGAGATTACTTACTTTGCTATTTATGCGATTATGGAATATATGTGGCGATTTGATTTGTAAATGGAATGCCAAGTTTCTCCTCCTCCTTAGGCTCTTTAAGATCTTTCTTTGGCTATGTGTGGGCTGTTTGATCAGTAGCTATTGAGGGTATGGTTGGTTTTTAGGTGTGTCGAATTAGGTTGATGAAAAAGAAAGAAAAATGAGTCGCTATATATAGAAAAGGAAATTTAGGGTTTCAAGGTATATAGGAAGTCATGTGAGGTAAGAAGGGGACAAGGAGATGTGGCTTGGTTAAGTTGGAGGACACATGGAAGGAGGGGGAAGGGAAAGCATATGTGGAAAAACCCTCTCCATAAGACTTACCTACATTTCTTGACAATTGAAGACATGATGATGTGTAGAATTTTGAGACTTAGGAGGGAGTGAATGGTGTGTATTATACTTAGGAATTAGTAAAGGATTAGTTTAGTTAGGGTTTAGTTAGGATTCGAACTAGGGTTTTAGATGTGGATCGAATGGCTTTGTGGAGTGTTACCTTAGCTATAGGTTGTTGTACTCTAGGGTTTAGGGATGTAGTTAGGTTAGTTTAGGGTTTAGTTTAAATATTTGTTGAGTAGAAAAATAATTAGGGTTTATATAATTATATATGTGTCAAATTTTATAGAAAAAGAAAAGGAAAATGGTTTGTGCTTTAAAGAGTTGTACTATAAGCTAAATAGGGTTGTACTAGGGTTCAAGTAATATAGAAAATGTGTATTTAGGGTTTTCCTAAGTAACTTTAATTATATGTAAATTTTACTAAGTTTAAAAAGTATAAAAAGGAGATTTTAGGTTTCTATGCATTAGACACTTGTACATTGGGTTTAGGGACTTGTACTTGTAATTAGTGAGTTTAAGAAATTTATTTTTAATGCTTGTGTACAATAGACTTGTAAAATGTGCTTTAAAATAAATACATTTAGGGTTATAATGAGATTTTTATTAATATTTAGTTTTTATGCTTTAATGACTTGTACATTAACTTGAAAGACTTGTACATTTATAATTTGAAAAAATTATATATACATTAATTAAGGTTTGTGATTTTATTACATAAAATCATGATTTAATGAAATTAGGGTTTGTATCGGGAGTTAAAGTGGATTTATGGTTTCTGTGCTTTAGTAACTTGTACATTGGTTTAAATGAGTTGTACTTTAGTGTTTTAGGGTTTAGTTATTCATAATTGTTGTTATAATAATTTAGGGTTTCGTAGAAACTCTAATAGATAAGAAATGTTTAGTTTGTACGTTAACGAATTATCGTAAAATGGCAAATGGTATATCGTAGGATTTTATATGAAAATGTTTATATAAAATAAACATTAAGTATATTAAGGTTGGTCTACGTGAGAGCACGTTTATCGAGGATGTGAGTTACGTCACATTAGATAGGAATCATAATCAGATAAAAAAAAATAATACGTAGAAAAATGGATAAGTATTCTTTATTAGAATATATAATAGTTTATTACAAGGTGAAATTTTTGCAATGGTTAGAATTGTCGCCGTGAGTCCAAAACTTGGGTTTTTGAGGCCGATTGCGTCCGTTGACCCGTTTTCCTAAAGTCAACGTCCCGTTATCTGTTGTCAAATCCCGTTATTCCTATTAAATGACTATTTTATTTTAAAAGTTTACTCATTTACTTCTGTTATCTATTTTAACAGGTACAAGCTTGGACACTAATTGGATGGGTGTCGGTTCGTGGCTCATGGCTGGAGTTTGAACAATAATTGGAATTCAAGATTGCATTTTATGTTTTTTTTTATTTGCTTTATGTTTGAACCAAAGACTAGTGATGAAAATTGTGTGTTTTGATGATGTGTTCTGCTGTGCAGAATTTGCAACACAACTTTTTATTGAATAAGTTTTAACTTTTAATGGGTTTGATTGAATACAACAACATATTATGTGATATTGTGATTCCAAATGTGTATGTAATATGACTACCTTTTGCCTTTTTGGATGTAATCTGATACTTTTGATATTTATGTTATTATTTCTCGATTGGATTCGACCAATTTTTAGAATGATTAATCGTGACCCGAACCGCGGGTAACCGCTCATTTCGAGTACAGCATGTCCGGTTACCCGCCTAGTACGGTTCCGTTTCGGATAGTAAAATAAACTACCCGCCCCGCTATGGATAGTTAAAATCTCTAACCGAACCGAGCCGAACCACCCCGTGAACACCCCTATTTTTGGTACAATGTCGTATGTCTGTTTAAATTTCTAAGTACTCTAATGTGTTTGTGTTCTGTTTAAACTTGGAAATGTTTTTACTAGTTAAAGATGTGTTTGTGTTCTGTTTTGTTTAATCAACACATGATCACATGTGATATGAAAACTATTACCATACGCATGTTATATCACATGTGATTTCTAGAAAAATCACATGTGATTTTCAGAAAAATCACATGTGATTTATTACTAGTTTTTCTGTATGCAAGGAAACGAACATTTGAGGTATCACCTGTGATAAATTTAGGTATCACCTGTGATTTTCAGAAAAATTTGACACTTTTGATATAAAAACATTACATAACAAATTGAAGATGGTAAATTTTATGTTTCAAAGTCTTAGGCCAAGTTAAAGATGGTTTATATGTTTCTACAAGAAATATTGAATTTTATGTTTTAGTTATAATATTTTTGTTATGTAATGTTTTTATCAAAATATTAAGAATTTGATAAGCTATTTTCATGTTGCTTATTGTGTAGACTTTTAAGCTTATTTTTTTGCTAAATACTTGTTGTTACCTACTAACATTATGAGGTATCACCAGTGATACAAAATAACTTATTAGGTATCACCTGTGATACAAAATAACTTATTGGGTATCACCTGTGATAGTTAGACTGTAGTTAGCTACTTGTTTTTGTAGATACAAAATATGAGGTATCACCTGTGATACATACAAAATCATAGGTGATACAAAATAACATATTAGGTATCACCTGTGATACAAAATAAGTAAGCAAAGCACAAATAAGCAAACACGAAAATTAAACTGAAAAACGAGTTCTTACGGGAATTAAACGAGACTAAGAAAACCTAAAAATCAAAAATTACCCCAAGATGGATACTAAATTTACACATCTAGGGGTAATTTTTGATTTTTAGGTTTTTATGTTTTAGTTATAATATTTTTGTTATGTAATGTTTTTATCAAAATATTAAGAATTTGATAAGCTATTTTCATGTTGCTTATTGTGTAGACTTTTAAGCTTATTTTTTTTGCTAAATACTTGTTGTTACCTACTAACATTATGAGGTATCACCAGTGATACAAAATAACTTATTAGGTATCACCTGTGATACAAAATAACTTATTGGGTATCACCTGTGATACAAAATAACATATTAGATATCACCTGTGATAGTTAGACTGTAGTTAGCTACTTGTTTTTGTAGATACAAAATATGAGGTATCACCTGTGATACATACAAAATCATAGGTGATACAAAATAACATATTAGGTATCACCTGTGATACAAAATAAGTAAGTAAAGCACAAATAAGCAAAAACGCAAATTAAACTCAAAAACGAGTTCTTACGGGAATTAAACAAGCCTAAGAAAACCTAAAAATAAAAAATTACCCCTAGATGGATACTAAATTTACACATCTAGGGGTAATTTTTGATTTTTAGTTTTTTATGTTTTAGTTATAATATTTTTGTTATGTAATGTTTTTATCAAAATATTAAGAATTTGATAAGCTATTTTCATGTTGCTTATTGTGTACACTTTTAAGCTTATTTTTTTTTTGCTAAATACTTGTTGTTACCTACTAACATTATCAGGTATCACCAGTGATACAAAATAACTTATTAGGTATCACCTGTGATACAAAATAACTTATTGGGTATCACCTGTGATAGTTAGACTGTAGTTAGCTACTTGTTTTTGTAGATACAAAATATGAGGTATCACCTGTGATACATACAAAATCATAGGTGATACAAAATGACATACTAGGTATCACATGTGATACAAAATAAGTAAGTAAAGCACAAATAAGCAAAAACGCAAATTAAACTGAAAATCGAGTTCTTACGGGAATTAAACGAGCCTTAGAAAACCTCAAAATCAAAAATTACCCCTAGAAGGATACTAAATTTACCAATGTTGCAAAAATCGGCCGTGGCGGCCGATTAATCGCCGATATATCGGTAATCGGCCGCCGACCTTGTCGAATTATGAAAATCGGACAAAAAATCGGTTTGGGGAAAAAAACGGCCAAAAATCGGCCGTATCGGCCAGAAATCGGCCGTATCGGCCATATCGGCCGTATCGGCCAGGTTTAAAAAAAATAAAAAAATTAGGCATTCTACTTAATTTGGGGATCGTTTATTTCACTTATAACACACAATGAGCCTCATAATCAGAATTGGAGCCTTTTATTGAGGTTTGAAAATATAGTAGGCTTGGAATCAGTTATGATCTTTAGTTTGGTCTCCAGAAATACCCAAAACATGCAAAAAATGCCAATCCGATTAATCACCGATTAATCCCGCCTTGGCCGATTAATCGCTGCAGGGTGGTCGACAGCCACGCTACCGATTCACGATTTTTGCAACATTGAAATTTACACATCTAGGGGTAATTTTTGATTTTTAGGTTTTTATGTTTTAGTTATAATATTTTTGTTATGTAATGTTTTTATCAAAATATTAAGAATTTGACAAGCTATTTTCATGTTGCTTATTGTATAGACTTTTAAGCTTATTTTTTTTTGCTAAATACTTGTTGTTACCTACTAACATTATGAGGTATCACCAGTGATACAAAATAACTTATTATGTATCACCTGTGATACAAAATAACTTATTGGGTATCACCTGTGATATAAAATAACATATTAGGTATCACCTATGATAGTTAGACTGTAGTTAGCTACTTGTTTTTGTAGATACAAAATATGAGGTATCACCTGTGATACATACAAAATCATAGGTGATACAAAATAACATATTAGGTATCACCTGTGATACAAAATAATTAAGTAAAGCACAAATAAGCAAAAACGCAAATTAAACTGAAAAACGGGTTCTTACGGGAATTAAAAGAGCCTAAGAAAACCTAAAAAAAAAAATTACCCCTAGATGGATACTAAATTTACACATCTAGGGGTAATTTTTGATTTTTAGGTTTTTATGTTTTAGTTATAATATTTTTGTTATGTAATGTTTTTATCAAAATATTAATAATTTGATAAGCTATTTTCATGTTGCTTATTGTGTAGACTTTTAAGCTTATTTTTTTTTGCTAAATACTTGTTGTTACCTACTAACATTATCAGGTATCACCAGTGATACAAAATAACTTATTAGGTATCACCTGTGATACAAAATAACTTATTGGGTATCACCTGTGATAGTTAGACTGTAGTTAGCTACTTGTTTTTGTAGATACAAAATATGAGGTATCACCTGTGATACATACAAAATCATAGGTGATACAAAATAACATATTAGGTATCACCTGTGATACAAAATAAGTAAGTAAAGCACAAATAAGCAAAAACGCAAATTAAACTGAAAAACGAGTTCTTACGGGAATTAAACGAGCCTAAAAAAACCTAAAAATCAAAAATTACCCCTAGATGGATACTAAATTTACACATCTAGGGGTAATTTTTGATTTTTAGGTTTTTATGTTTTAGTTATAATATTTTTGTTATGTAATGTTTTTATCAAAATATTAAGAATTTGATAAGCTATTTTCATGTTGCTTATTGTGTAGACTTTTAAGCTTATTTTTTTTTGCTAAATACTTGTTGTTACCTACTAACATTATCAGGTATCACCAGTGATACAAAATAACTTATTAGGTATCACCTGTGATACCAAATAACTTATTGGGTATCACCTGTGATACAAAATAACATATTAGGTATCACCTGTGATAGTTAGACTGTAATTAGCTACTTGTTTTTGAAGATACAAAATATGAGGTATCACCTGTGATACATACAAAATCATAGGTGATACAAAATAACATATTAGGTATCACTTGTGATACAAAATAAGTAAGTAAAACACAAATAAGCAAAAACACAAATTAAACTGAAAAACGAGTTCTTACGGGAATTAAACGAGCCTAAGAAAACCTAAAAATCAAAAATTACCCCTAGATGGATACTAAATTTACACATCTAGGGGTAATTTTTGATTTTTAGGTTTTTATTTTTTAGTTATAATATTTTTGTTATGTAATGTTTTTATCAAAATATTAAGAATTTGATAAGCAATTTTAATGTTGCTTATTGTGTAGACTTTTAAGCTTTTTTTTTTTTTTTTTTTTTTTTTTTTTTTTTTTTTTTTTGCCAAATACTTGTTGTTACCTACTAACATTATCAGGTATCACCAGTGATACAAAATAAATTATTAGGTATCACCTGTGATACAAAATAACTTATTGGGTATCACCTGTGATACAAAATAACTTATTGGGTATCACATGTGATACAAAATAACATATTAGGTATCACCTGTGATACAAAATAACATATTAGGTATCACATGTGATAGTTAGACTGTAGTTAGCTACTTGTTTTTGTAGATAGAAAATATGAGGTATCACCTGTGATACATACAAAATTATAGGTGATACAAAATAACATATTTGGTATCACCTGTGATACAAAATAAGTAAGTAATACACAAATAAGCAAAAACGCAAATTAAACTAAAAAACGAGTTCTTACGGGAATTAAACGAGCCTAAGAAAACCTAAAAATCAAAAATTACCCCTAGATGGATACTAAATTTACACATCTAGGGGTAATTTTTGATTTTTAGGTTTTTATGTTTTAGTTATAATATTTTTGTTATGTAATGTTTTTATCAAAATATTAAGAATTTGATAAGCTATTTTCATGTTGCTTATTGTGTAGACTTTTAAGCTTATTTTTTTTTTGCTAAATATTTGTTGGATACTAAATTTAACTAGTAAAAACATTTCCAAGTTTAAACAGAACACAAACACATTAGAGTACTTAGAAATTTAAACAGACATACGACATTGTACCAAAAATAGGGGTGTTCACGGGGTGGTTCGGCTCGGTTCGGTTAGAGATTTTAACTATCCATAGCGGGGCGGGTAGTTTATTTTACTATCCGAAACGGAACCGTACTAGGCGGGTAACCGGACATGCGGTACTCGAAATGAGCGGTTACCCGCGGTTCGGGTCACGGTTAATCATTCTAAAAATTGGTCGAATCCAATCGGAGAAATAATAACATAAATATCAAAAGTATCAGATTACATCCAAAAAGGCAAAAGGTGGTCATATTACATACACATTTGGAATCACAATATCACATAATATGTTGTTGTATTCAATCAAACCCAGTAGAAGTTAAAACTTATTCAATAAAAAGTTGTGTTGCAAATTCTGCACAGCAGAACACATCGTCAAAACACACAATTCTCATCACTAGTCTTTGGTTCAAACATAAAGCAAATAAAAAAAAAATACAATCTTGAATCCCAATTATTGTTCAAACTCTAGCCATGAGCCATGAACCGACACCCATCCAATTAGTGTCCAAGCTTGTACCTGTTAAAATAGATAACAGAAGTAAATGAGTAAACTTTTAAAATAAAATAGTCATTTAATAGGAATAACGGGATTTGACAACAGATAACAGGACGTTGACTTTAGGAAAACGGGTCAAGGGACGCAATCGGCCTCAAAAACCCAAGTTTTGGACACACGGCGACGATTTTCCCAAGTTTGGGGCCCTGGCGATGCTTTCTGAAAAGTTTAGGGACCAACGGTGTATTTTTGTCTAATTATTTTAAAATTTTGTTTTTTTGTAATCATAATTAACGCAAGTGTTTGCGTGTCAAAACATACTAAAAAGTTACCCATTTTCATTTGCCTGTTGTGACCTGTTACCAACAGAAGCATATTAGAGTATAATACTACGAAAACTATCACTAATAATAACGCACTTGCATATTGTTACTGGTGATAAACTATCTTGCGATAATTTTCAAAGCGCTTTGCTATCATTTAACTAACAAAGTTTCTTCTTATATTAAGGTGTTAAATATTTAGATTAGCGAGATACTTTACACGCTTTATCGATTCTAGTAATGTGCTACGAAAACCATCCTAAGCTAATTATAAGTAACAATAACCTATGTTTAAAAGCAATAATTCCATGTCATAAAGAAACTAGCCGAATTGTAAGACTACTCGTAACGCCGACCCAAAATCAATGTATATTCTATACTTAAATTTCATATATACACTAATATTCTGAATTAAGATAATATATATATATATATATGTGTATATAGAGATGGGATATTATGAGAAGGGGTCTTAAAATGAGAAGGGTGGGAAGGATTGTGGGAGTGACATGTGTCACTTTGCCACATCATCATTCCGCCAAAATTTTTACTGCATCGTGATGCAGTAAAAATTTTGGCGGGAAAAAATTTTTTTTCCCGCCAAAAAAAAAAATTTTTTTTTGGGCAAAAAAAAAAAATTTTTTTCCCGCCAAAATTTTTACTGCATCGTGATGCAGTAACCGTGATGCAGTAAAAAATTATACTGCATCGTGATGCAGTAACCGTAATGAAGTAAAAAAATATACTGCATCGTGATGCAGTAACCGTAATGCAGTAAAAATTTATATTGCATCGTGATGCAGTAAAAATTTTGGCGGGAAAAAAAAAAAAATTTTTGCCCAAAAAAAAAAATTTTTTTTGGCGGGAAAAAAAAAATTTTCCCGCCAAAATTTTTACTGCATCACGATGCAGTAACCGTGATGCGGCATGATGATGTGGCATGGGGATGACACATGTCACTCCCACAATCCTTCCTACCCTTCTCATTTTAAGCCCCTTCTCATTGTATCCCTACCCTGTGTATATATATATATATATATATATATATATATATATATATATATATATATATATATATATATATATATATATATATATATATATATATATATATATATATATTGATGAAGCGAAAAGTGTACCGCTTTTAAGGGGTCATTTAAGCCCTAAATCGTATTTATTTGATCAAATATTGCCCTAAATCGTTCCTTTTGTCATTTTAGGTACTTTTGAGGAGAAATCTGGAAAAGGAGGCATTTTGGACGTTTTTGGAGCATAAAAGTGAAGAAAACGACAAAGTCTCAAAATCATGCTAAAAGTTACCTTTGACGGCGTCAGGATTATCCCTGGACGGCGTCATGGCTTGGCAAGAAAAGGTGGATGTGAAATTTACTCATGATAATCCAGAGAAATTTGCATGGGAATTCTGACGGCGTCACGCTTTAATCTGATCAAGGTCGTCACGGCTTAATTTAAAGAGGGACGGCGTCACCCCTAATTCTGACGGCATCAACCCCTGATAAGCCAGAACGGATTTTGGAGAGCTAAAGAGGGACGGCGTCAAGAAGGTCATCCGGGAACCCTAAAAGCGGCGAGGTGACGGCGTCACACTCCATAACGTGACGCCGTCAGATCTGAAAGTCTATATATAGTTTTGCAATTTTTTGTCATTAGGGTGGAACTTATTGAGGAACTTTGTGTGTAAAAACCCTAGGACGAATTTGGCAGCTTTTTCAAGGCTTTTTGCCTTGAGATCTTCTATGTTACATTGAAGATAAGTTATCAATTAATCATTCAATATGTCTATGTGTTGTTTGATTTTATCTTGTTCTTGTCTTTTGTTTAACATGCTAGGCTAGATTTATCTTGTGTTTGCTTAGATCTAATGAAACCTAGCTATTGATTATTGGTTATTAGTGTGTTATTAATTGTATTGGATGATTGTTCATCTATGTTAGGCTTAAGAAAACTGGCTAACTTCCTAATCGGTAACTTGCTTGAACGTCTTAAGAAACATGAACCAATGCGTACTAAAGGTTTTTATGGTTGTATTTAATGCACAAGCGAATTCTAGTGATCCCATGTTAGGAGCTTCCTAGCCGGCTCGACATAGGAGTGAAGTAGGAGCTTGTAGAGTTGGGGAAGTACGTACGCCACCCCACGAATGGTATTAAGGAATACACCCGTCATCCACGCAACTAATACACACTAATCAACCGGTAAAAGATGGTTAGGGAGTAAGGAAATCTAAGTAAACACATTTCTCTCCATATAAGTTTCCACCAACATTTTCATTTTCTGTCATTTTATTTTATTTGCATTTGTAGTAATTTGGGTTAGTTGACTAGCAACTAATTCCGCCCACTCCTTCAAACCCGAGATTTTACTTGCTTTCATAAAAATTATAAAAACATAAAAAGAATCTTCTCTCACCCTTAGACCTATTAGAGTAGTTTTTCATACCTAACGAACACTATTCCCTGTGGAGAACGATCAATCCCCCGTACTTACCACTACACTATACTACATCGGTCAGGTACACTGCCTGGTGGGGTTGTAAGCCTCTTGAGATCTCTCGAGAGGTAAAACCTGTTGTAAGGTTGCAAAACCACGCATCAAGTTTTTGGCGCCGCTGCCGGGGAATAGTTATTGTTTAGGTTGAATTTTTATTTTATTAGGTCTACTCACTAGATTCCTTTCTAGTGAGATTTTTATTTTATTTTTATTAGATTTCTTTAGTCTATCTTTTTCTTTGTGCCCTTTGTTTGTAAAACCATTTTCATTTGTCACCATGGCGGATGAAATTCCATTTAGATCATTAACAATAGAGGAACAATTACTTTACACGGATAAATTTGCTTCCTGTTGTTCCAATGAATTTTTAAGTGATCTTAGATATATACAAGAGGAGATGGGTGTAAAGTTTGATAGGTTTGATGAATTATGTGCATGTGCGGCTTCTATTAAACAATCATTGTTAGGATCAACTCCTTTTAATAAGACCCTTTGGAAAAATTTTGAGGAAAGCCTCCTAACCGTGAACCATAAGTTTAATGAATTAATGGGTTCGTATACATCACAACTTGAGGAAACAATTGAGGAGGATTTAGCCGAACATGAGCATATTGAGCAAAAAGACCTAGGTTTTATGATCAATGACTTTGAATCTCAAGGATCACATGATGAATCCTTTAGGCAAATTGAACATAGTAATCATGTTATCGGGGAAGATTCTTATGAATCGGACTTAGAACTTGAAATGGCTAGAGAAGGATTTGAGATACTTAGGAACATGTTTGGGTTAGATTCTACTAAAACACATGATGTGGATATAATTGATATAGAGACAAGGAAGGATGAGGTAAATAACACAAACCTACAAAGTACCCCACAAGTCCTACCATCATTCGAGGCACACACACCGCCCGTGACTTACCCGAAAGAAGTAGAAGAGACTATAGGAACCCCAATAGAGGTAGAACCTTTGAACCAAACACAACTAGAGGATATAGGTTTGAATGCTTTTAGTGATCACAACCTTACTCTTAGTTCTATGGAAGTTCCTAGTTTTGATGAACCAGAGCCTCAACCAAAACCGTTACCTAATCTTCCATCTTTAGATGTGAATTTAGGAAATGAAAAAGGTCCCGATCCACCCATCAAACCATATAGTCCGGGTAGTTTTACGTTGGAGGTAGTAGACTCTAAGCCTTGTAGAGAGGAAGCCAATATAGGAGTGAAACATGACCTTACATACTTACATCACCCATTCATGATTGATCACAAGAAACATTATGGGTTTAAACCGGGTTTATTAGGTCAAGATGGATTCCCAACTAGGAGTCTCTCGAAGTTGATAGAAGATGATCCCTTTTTAGGAGGAAACTCAAAATCACCCATTGACCAAAGTGAACTAGGCAAGGTTATGATGAAAGGAGCACACCCCTTTGAGCATATAATTCATCCACCACTCTTTTCTCACGTGGCATACTCCTACCGAGCTGGTGTGTATCGCTACTATCACCCGCATTTAATCCTAAGTGTAGGAAAAACCTCTCCTTTATCCGTTAAATAAGGGTAGAGTCAGGCTCATGACTCGAACAAAAACAAGCGCTTCTTGGGAGGCAACCCAAGTTTTATTTGCTTTATTTGTTTGATTGTTTGTTTATTTAATTTTATTTGTTTCCGTATGCATTTCTTATTCTTTTTGTTTACTGTTCATGTCTCAAATATAAATTGTGAAAATGCTTTATTTTGTTTTTAACTTCGTCTTAACTACATATAAAGGTATTTTGCAAAAGATAAGTGTAAGGGAAATTTAAATCTGTTTTAAAGAACAAGATTGAACATGAACGATAACAATGAGATATAAGCATGCATATTAGTATTTGTTTGAGTCAAATGCTTGTATCGAGTCATAATGAAGTTTTGCAGGAATTCCAGGAAGTAAGGTAAAGGTTTTTCCAGAAATTTTCCGGAAACGTAACATGAGAATTCTGTCAGATCATTTCTGACGGCGTCAGGCGTTACAACCTGACGGCGTCAGGTTTAATTTTCTGAAAATTTTTGAAAGTTTTGTTTTCATAAAAAGTTTTTATTAAATCTCTAACTTATAATCTCCAGGAATCTGCAAAATTATCATTCCACAAGCATTATATCCTTATATAGAGTTTATCCCGCCGATGTTATGCAGGTTTTCGTGTTTGTTTTCTCAGGTTTAACAGGTTATTTTGGACAAGGAAATGTTTTTGAATCAAGCTTTTGGCGATGCATTAGTCATGAAGCTTTTACATTCTCTTTGGAAGAAGATCTAACCGTGTTACTTCATTATCCACCGAGCGAATCAGGGGAGTATTTGATTTCATTCTTTTACCTTTATGCTTTTACATTTGTTATTTGAACATTGGGGACAATGTTCATCTTAAGTGTAAGGGGGGGGGGGGTAAAAGTACGATTAGAGAATGCTATTACGCTTGATTTTTGTTTGTTTAATAATAGATGTGTAATAAAACTGAGAGAAATACCTGTTAGGGCAATTTTAGTGCCAAATTTAAAATTTTTTACAACATATAGGAGTGAAACTTTGATCTTAATGAGCGTCTCACGGATAGGAGTTATATGGCTAGCACAAAAACCGTACCACTAAAAAATTTTCCATTCCCAAATATGTGAGGTTCGCCCCTAGAATTGGTAGGAAAAGCATTTATGCTATGATGTGTGTACCGGTAGCACTTAGATTCTAGAACTTGCGTTAGGACCATTCCGAGGCCACAAGTGAGACTACATTCGTGTAGTTAGATTTACTACATGATAAGAGGCATTAGGATTAACCCATTGTTTTACACCTGTGTTTTTGTTATAATTACATTGGCTACATTGGTCAAGTAATTCTCCCACACCCTTTGCGTTGTACTCATTTTTAGTACACGATACCCCTAGTACACCCCTCAGAGCCTATCTTTTCGTTTCGACCTTTAAGCATTTTACTTAAAGGAAGAATTTGTTTACACCCCACTTAAATGTACACCCAAATCGCCTTAGCCTACCTTGTATGCACTCATTTTTAGTGCATTATTGTGACAACATTTGATTAAACCCTTAGTTAATTATCTAATTGATTACATGGTTGCTAATTCGAGTCATATCCTTGTACATATTGTTTTGGGACGATTGGGACTTATGGGTAAAGTACTTGTGTAATGGAGTAATGGGGAAGAACATCATTTATTACCCCCATATGTACGTTAATATTTTAAAGTACTCCAAATGTTTCGATTATCTTGATTCGAGTCATTAGAATAATTTTATGTAAAGTATGTAAAAGTTCAAGTGTAGGGATGGTACAAAGAATCCCTAGTGATGTATTGTTTTGGATGGTAGGGCAAGAGTGTATGCAAAAAAAAAAAAAAAAAAAAAAAAAAAAAGAAAGAAAAAGTGAAGAAAAAGCATACGGACTACCATCCGCCTCTATCTTTTATTTATGTTTTATTTTGTTCTATGTTTATTAGTTCGTGATTAGTTTAAGTTGAGTCGAGTCTTGGCTTAGCAACGCCTCATTCTACATGTAATTGACCAAGATGATTGACTTGCCACCAGTAAAAATATCCTTATCCAACAAACCGTGTTTTCCTTATCCCTACACCTAACGTTATAACCCTTTGTAAAGACCTCTTTGATAGTTTATCCTAGGTGCTTACGCCAAAAGTGGTAGAGGCGTGATCCTTTCCCAAGCCTATGGTAATCTATTTTCTATGACAGGTAGTGAGCGATATTCTTCCATTTCCATTTATGATATATAAATTTACAACACCCGAGAGATGAGAGTATCCAAACACTTAATGTGAGGTGCTAGTGTATAATTTCCGTGCTTGTTTTGACTAAGGTGGAACGATCATTTGTTGTAATTACTTTTATATTAATGTTAAATGACCCCTAACTTGTATTTTGATTGGTGGAAAAGCTCATTTGCTTGAGGACAAGCAAATCTCAAGTGTAAGGGTATTTGATGAAGCGAAAAGTGTACCGCTTTTAAGGGGTCATTTAAGCCCTAAATCGTATTTATTTGATCAAATATTGCCCTAAATCGTTCCTTTTGTCATTTTAGGTACTTTTGAGGAGAAATCTGGAAAAGGAGGCATTTTGGACTTTTTGGAGCATAAAAGTGAAGAAAACGACAAAGTCTCAAAATCATGCTAAAAGTTACCTTTGACGGCGTCAGGATTATCCCTGGACGGCGTCATGGCTTGGCAAGAAAAGGTGGATGTGAAATTTACTCATGATAAGCCAGAGAAATTTGCATGGGAATTCTGACAGCGTCACGCTTTAATCTGATCAAGGTCGTCACGGCTTAATTTAAAGAGGGTCGGCGTCACCCCTAATTCTGACGGCGTCAACCCCTGATAAGCCAGAACGGATTTTGGAGAGCTAAAGAGGGACGGCGTCAAGAAGGTCATCCGGGAACCCTAAAAGCGGCGAGGTGACGGCGTCACACTCCATAACGTGACGCCGTCAGATCTGAAAGTCTATATATAGTTTTGCAATTTTTTGTCATTAGGGTGGAACTTATTGAGGAACTTTGTGTGTAAAAACCCTAGGACGAATTTGGCAGCTTTTTCAAGGCTTTTTGCCTTGAGATCTTCCATGTTACATTGAAGATAAGTTATCAATTAATCATTCAATATGTCTATGTGTTGTTTGATTTTATCTTGTTCTTGTCTTTTGTTTAACATGCTAGGCTAGATTTATCTTGTGTTTGCTTAGATCTAATGAAACCTAGCTATTGATTATTGGTTATTAGTGTGTTATTAGTTGTATTGGATGATTGTTCATCTATGTTAGGCTTAAGAAAACTGGCTAACTTCCTAATCGGTAACTTGCTTGAACGTCTTAAGAAACATGAACCAATGCGTACTAAAGGTTTTTATGGTTGTATTTAATGCACAAGCGAATTCTAGTGATCCCATGTTAGGAGCTTCCTAGCCGGCTCGACATAGGAGTGAAGTAGGAGCTTGTAGAGTTGGGGAAGTACGTACGCCACCCCACGATTGGTATTAAGGAATACACCCGTCATCCACGCGATTAATACACACTAATCAACCGGTAAAAGATAGTTAGGGAGTAAGGAAATCTAAGTAAACACATTTCTCTCCATATAAGTTTCCACCAACATTTTCATTTTCTGTTATTTTATTTTATTTGCATTCGTAGTAATTTGGGTTAGTTGACTAGCAACTAATTCCGCCCACTCTTTCAAACCCGAGATTTTACTTGCTTTCATAAAAATATAAAAACATAAAAAGAATCTTCTCTCACCCTTAGACCTATTAGAGTAATTTTTCATACCTAACGAACACTATTCCCTGTGGAGAACGATCAATCCCCCGTACTTACCACTACACTATACTACATCGGTCAGGTACACTGCCTGGTGGGGTTGTAAGCCTCTTGAGATCCCTCGAGAGGTAAAACCTGTTGTAAGGTTGCAAAACCACGCATCATATATATATATATATATATATATATATATATATATATATATATATATATATATATATATATATATATATATATATATATATAGTGTATCTTTATTTTCAGAACCCTGTTAAGTGCGGAAACTGCGAGAACTCATTTAAAACCGTTGATTAGTTGATCAATGGATGAAAATACTATGGCATTTTCGTAATAAACTAGAAGATCAATAAATATTTAAAAAAGCCCGGAGGGGCATTTAAGGTATTTCAAAATAACTATTTTTCTCAAAAACTGTCCCACATATTTAGGACTAATTATCTTTTTCTCTCACATATTTCTCTCACATATCTTCAACCCTAGATTCATATTTTCTTCAGCCGCCATAAAATATTTTTACAACTCCTACATCTTTCCTTGAAGATTTAACAAAAACCTGGATAACTAAGCCTCACCGGAATAAAAATCAACCGATCTAAAATTCCACCATCGAAACCCCATGTTTTGAGGTTGGTGTTTTTTTTTTTTGCTAGATCTATATATATATTTCAAGTTATTTAGTTTTTTTAATAGATCTATGTATTTACTTTACAGATCCGAGTTTTTATAACACTCTTGACATTGTCGTTGTTGCCGGAATCTACTGTCGCTTCCGCCGGAATCTGCGCCTTTTGTTAATTCACAGTTAAGGTAAGCATTTTTACTATCGTTTTATATGTTAAAGATTGTGTTTTGATGATGGGTTTGTTATAATTTTAAGTAATTGATGTGGGTTTTATGATGTGTGTGATTTTTGTTTCAAAAAATCGATGATTGGTATTTGTAGATCCTTTAATGATCTTGTTCAAAAGTTGAATAAACCCGAAATCTTTATGAACCAAGTATATAGGGTCAGCCTGAAACAACTGTTGAGATAGATAAAAAGGAAATTTGCAGCTCCAAGAAATGCAGAACCCGTTTTATTCAACCCAATGTATATTGTATTTTTGCATTTCATAAAAGAAGAAAAGGTAAACATGTCATTTTATTCAAGGATAATGCCAACCACAAAAAGACAAGTAACATTCATTTAGTGCCTTACACTTGGATAAACAAGAACAAGTCAAATTGAATTTTCATAAAACAATTAACAGATGATGTAGATCCTAATAAGAAAATTGTTCAATAAGATATCCAAAAATCAGCTTCCACCCAAACATTTTATCTTTGTCAAAAGTGGTAGATGTTATTGAAATAAACTTTCAAAAAGGACCAAAGGTAACAGACATTGGTTTGCATATTAAATCAAGTGTATGGAAAAAAATTTTGGTTGTTCTGTGCAGAGACGTCTTTTTGTCGTCCTAGATTTTGGCCCCGGTTGCTGTGTTTTTAGTTAAACCCTAGGCAATACCCGCCGAGGACTTAAATAGTTTTATCCATGCCTTAAGTCGTTATACACAAATTGTCAGTTTATTTAAGAGTCTTTATAGATAAGGAAATAGATACATTAAGATGATTTGTACTTGGTATTCAAGTCAGATACATGTGGTGTACGATGCTGGGCAAATTTGATACATATATGTTTGACCACTTATTTTAGGCAACTGGGAAAATTTGATACATGTGGTGTACGATGTTGTAGTCTGAATATGTAATATCTATAGATTATGTTCAGGTATGCCGGTAAAATATTTGTTGACTACTAAGGCTATGTACCACACGGATAAAACATGTATGAACATACTCGTTTTTCAGTGAACATACTTGTTTTTTACATTGAATATGGCTGTTTTTCATGTGTAGATAATACATGTCTAGATTAAACGTGGAATTCGTGTTTGAACATACTTGTTTTTTCGGTTAACATACTTGTTTTTCAGTACACATTTTGTTTTTCATAGAACATACATGTTATTCATTGAACATACTTGTTTTTACATTGAACATGGCTGTTTTTCATGTTATTAACATACATGTTATTCGGTACACATTTTGGTTTTCATAGAACATACATGTTATTCAGTACATATTTTGGTTTTCATAGAACATACATGTTATTCAGTACACATTTTGAGTCGGTGCAAATACGTAAGTAGGTGCATACGTCTTTTAAAGTTAACTTAAAATTCATTAGAATGGTGCATGTGTGCTTTAAATGGATGCATATATGTTTTAGATTGTGCATATATGTAAGGCTAGTTATTATGATTAAAAAGTTACTTACACTATTTGGTTAAGGTTTAATTGTTTTTGGGCATGTTTGTATTAGATTAATGAAGATGGTGATAGCAATGAAGATCTAGAAGTGGATGTACACATAGATACAATGCGGCGTTTGAAGAAATATGATTATTGAATGCGTGCATATATGTCCAACTTCTAAAAATGTTGATAATAATGAGTGTGCACATATGTCCGTTTTCGTTATATATATTAGTGCAGGCGTGTATTGATCGATTAGATTCATGTATTTATACTTTTTAGAATTTTTTTTTATTGTATTTCAATAGATATTGAATTTTGTATGTAACATTTATGTTTTTGTTTTGTTATAAATTTAAATTATCTAAAAAACACATATGCATCTTACTATTTGAAAAACATGCATGTTCTAAAATTATTCAAAAACACCTATGCACTACATCTGGAAAATAAAATGAAAAAATTAGTACATAAAAACACCTATGCACTACTTCTGGAAAATAACATTTCTTAACAAAAAAAAAAAAAAAAAAAAAAAAAAAAAAAAAAAAAAACCGTCTTTTACTAAAATAAAATAAAAAAAAAATCCGTATTTTATTATTTATAAAAAACATGAATAAAAAAAAAGTAATATGAAAATGTCTTTTACTATTATACCCTTTTGAATTAAATAAAAATAACAAAATGCTATGGAGCATTAAATGATGTACATTGTGTATTATTAGTTGTAAAAAGGTGGTTCTCGCTGTTCCCGCACTTAAGAGGGTTCTGAAAATAAAGCCCCCATATATATATATATATATATATATATATATATATATATATATATATATATATATATATATATATATATATATATATATATATATATATTGTGTAGGGTTATTTTCAGAACCAGAAAAAGGTCGAGAACTGCGAGAACCGATCTTGACCATTAAATATTTGATCAATGGCTAAAATAATTTGTGGCATTTCTGTAAATTAAGTAACTATCAAGGAATGTTTAATAAATGACCAAAGGGTAGATAGGGGATTTCATACTAACCTGTTAAAGAAACCGTCACACTGTATTGAGATTTGTATGGATCATTTTTAAATTAATAAACCTAATTTCATTTCATTCTTATCTCATCTTGACTGCAACTACTTGCCGTCATTTCTTTCGAATCCGATCATGGTTTCCATAGGCATTTTCAGGCTTTAATAATTCTTTAGATCAAGGTAATCAGGTTTGATTAATTTGAAGTTTATTAAATTGGATTCTCAAAGTGCTCTTGTTTTTTCATCGTTTGAAGATTTGGTAATAGTAAATCGAGGTAAGCGTTCATTTTTGTATCTGAAATCAAAAGCGTATTGAATTTCTTAATTAGGTTTCGATTTCGTATATTAGTAACTTTTAATTTTTAGGTTGGATCTGATTTAAGGGACTCAATTGATGACTATATTTGTTTAACAAATATTTTAGATCGATTGACTGATGTTATATCGATTGTAACACATGTATTAAACTTAGAACACAAAGCACGTATCACTACCTTTATATAGGTTTTTGTAGACTATTGCTGCTATCGGTCACCGAATTCTTTGAACTTTGCTTGTCTAAAGTTGTGTTAAAATATCCTTCGGTTTCTCAAAATGACATTACATTCTCCCGTTTTCAAAAGAATTGGTTTCCTTTTTAAGTGAATCAAACCTTTTTTTTTAAACGTTTGCAATGCTTTTTTGTTACTTTTCACCAATGAAACTGCATTGAAGATATTTTGGTCTATTTTAATATGTCGCGACAATTAGGGGTGCCAATAGGGTTGGGTTATCCGACCCGAACCCGATAAGGCTTATAGGGTCGGGTTTAATCAGGTTAAAAAAGCTTATCGGGTTATTTTAACCCAAACCCGATAACCCGATATTGATATGTTACTTGATTTTTTTTGTTTTTTTACAACTCGCTAATTTATATTTGCCTATTGCTACCTGCTTTTTAAGGCACTGATACTGATGTTTTTTTTGCCTACTGTGTTTTAACGTTTGTATATTCTATATTAAGGTAGGCTTGGTTTTGTACTAAGTGGTTAAAGTCGTCATTATTTGTACTAAGTAGTTAATGTAAAGCGTATTTGATAGCTAGTAATTGTCTTTAGAAAAAAACCTGATAAAATGTGTCCTTAAGTAAAGATGTATAGAGTTAATAGTTTTAGGCATTTTTTTACTAGAGTCTCGTTGTTAATCCTTATTTGGATGAAACTACAAATGAAAATTAACCTTTAAATTTCGAACAGGTACGAGTCCTACTACTAATGCCAACTAGTGTTATCTTTTATTTTGTTTTCACCTACAGAAACATTTTTTTACTTTTAAGGATGCATACATTTTATTTTAGTTGAAAATACATGTGCATACCTGAATTTTAAATGTCAAGAGTGCATATGTGTTTTTACATAGTTCGGAGTTTGAATGTTAAGAGTGCATATGTGTTTTTATAGTTTTTGAAGTTTAAATTCAATGGAGTGCATATGTGTTTTTACATAGTTCGGAGTTTGAATTTTAAGAGTGCATATGTGTTTTTACATAGTTCGGAGTTTGAATGTTAAGTGTATTGAAATTGCATATATGTTTTTACATAGTTCGGAGTTTGAATGTTAAGAGTGCATATGGTTTTGTGTGCACAAGTCCGAAATACATAGTGCATATGTGTTTTGTTAATTTTTATGATTAAATAATTCATTTATTACATGTGCAGATTTCATGGGTTCTTGAACCAGGCGAGGAATACATGTGCACGCCAAAAAGATGAACCAACTGTTAAAGACATTGGATTATGCACATGTGCACGCTTCATATATTTGTAATAAAATTGGATACAAGTGTAAACAAATGGATGTTTGTGATAAAACTAAATATCATATCACTAGAGTGATACAATTTGTAAATTTTGAAATTGCATAAATCTATTGTTAAAGTTTTGTTGTTTGTATTTATATTTATGTTATATTACTTAAAGATACATGTGCATATACAAAACACCTATGCATAAACGAAAAATACAATTGTCATAATATAGTTAGTGGTTAACCTTCTTTTTTACAAAACACATGTGCACATAATGTATTTTCAAAAACCAAAAAAAAAAAAAAAAAAAAAAAAAAAAAGTCCTAAAATTTAGGAAATAAAAAAACTTTTAGATTTAAAAAATTCAAAAAGAAAATAAAAAAAGGTAATTTTACCATGATACCCTTTTGAATTAAATAATAAAAATTAATATCCAAAAAATTCTGATTGGTTGATGCCGGTTCTCGCAGTTCTGTACCTTTTTTTGGTTCTGAAAAGAACCCTTCCCATATATATATATATATATATATATATATAATATATATATATATATATATATATATATATATATATATATATATATACATTTTAGAAAGATAAAGCTAATTTTTGTAACAAAACGATTGAAAATATATGAGGTATCACCTGTGATACAAAATAAGTTATTAGGTATCACCTATGATACAAAATAACTTATTGGGTATCACCTGTGATACAAAATAACTTATTAGGTATCACATGTGATACAAAATAACATATTAGGATCACCTGTGATAGTTAGACTGTAGTTAGCTACTTGTTTTTGTAGATACAAAATATGAGGTATCACCTGTGAAATGTGAAATGTCTAACCATCAACCAAAGTCTAATCGGGTACCTTTCTAACCTTCCGATTCTAATCAAGTTATGCTACTAGCTTACTGAATCTAATGGGTTTTTTCTATTAACCTTCCGACTAACAGGACTTGCTACTAACTATAGGAATTCCCCTTTCTAGGCTGGCGAGTATTCATTTGAGGTCTTTACATACATATTCCTCTAAAAGGCCTGGCCTGAAGTTCAAATAATAGAAAAGTACAAAAACCGATTTCTCAAACTTTTTATTCACGACCTGTTTCAATATCCCTCATACATTTTCAAAATAAACAGCAAATAAGAACATTTGAGAAAGCATTAGAAGAGAATTTACCAGCCCGTGATATATTGAACATAAGTATGATGCTACTCCTTAATGCGATCATCTTTAAGCTCTTGATTAGTTAGTTCAAGATCAGCAAGCAACTCCTCCAATGGAACACCAGGTGCATCTTCATCACCATCAGCCACAGATACAACTTCTGAAGGCCGGTACTCTCTGTTCTTATACAATGATATGTTAAATCTCATCTCAGGGTTCTCCTCTAAATCATCCAAGAACTGTTCATACTCATTGTTCATTTTCACTTCATCAACTCTACCTCTTGTAGCACTTATATCAACCTCCATGTTAAGAGACTTTAGCTTCCAAGATCGAGGTTTTCCACGCTTCTTGAGTTTTTTCTCCTCGTAACTCTTCTTTACCAAAATCACTTCTGGAAGCACTAACCCTTTGTACTTATCAAGTTCCATATCATTACTGTTAGCAGAATACAAGTCGTAACCAAGAGCATAATCACCAACATTTAGAAGATGGCCTAAATGTGTGTTTACATAAAACATGGTATCATTCTTACCAAAATCGGATACACGAGCGACTTGAACCTCAGCCAAAACATACTTAGAACCACCAACATTAACTTCAGCAGAAGGTACAACATCCACATCCAAAACTATATATTCAACCAGTTGCTTAGAGGTAAGTAGTGATTTGAAAGACGCCCTCCAATATTGCTCAGCATCAAGGTAACAGTGTCATAAAGTAAATGGATCTATTAAAGCGACACTATTGCTTACTTTTGTGCATACAACAAGTGGGCCTAAATTTCCCAGATTAGCAACGAGTTTTGGAAGGAGACAAACCAGATCCTCACGACAAATCGGACAAATTTCAACAGAGAAAGTGTACTTGTAGTTGAAATTATTGCTCTTGGGATCATGCGACACGAGCTGCTTGTCATGGCGGCTCTTAACCGGAGCAACTTTCCCTACAAAGTCCAGAAACTTAGCTGCATGACTTCGGCTGCTAAAAAAGAAATCAATCCCTTGATCCATTTGTTTAATCTTGATAGCACGAACAACTGCATCGTGTTTAAGGATAAGTTGTTCCAAGTAAAAGAACGTTCTTCGGTGTGGAACATGTTGTCTTAACTGCACTGCAGCCACCCACTGATCAGGGTTAGCTTGACCTCAAGAGCACGAGTCACACATCTGATCATGAACCACATACTCAACAACATAAGCTTGTTCAAGAACCGCACCATTCAAAACTTCCTTTTGAACACGCAGCTTAACTTTCAGTCTCTTTGAATGAGGCTCGGTCCACACAAACTCTGCTTAATTATATAGCTTATTCACACTAATTTAATCAAAACTTAAAACTGCTTATTCACACTAATTCAAATCAAAACTTAAAACTGCTTAATTATATTAGCACCTTAATTCAATCAAATGCTAACTGCTAACTTATTCAAAACTTAAAACTGCTTAATTATATAGCTTACTCAAAACTTATCAGTAAGATCGGCATAAGACGAAACAGAAATCTCATCAACAACATCACACGAAATAGAATTTTGCTCAACGACATCAAACGAAACAGCTTTGCTCACTTATTTCAATCGAATCCATAAAACCTGATGATTAGAGAATAATATGAATAAGTTAGCTTATAATTCAACACAATAACTTCAATTGATGATAACTAATAAGCTTATTGAGATCAATCACCTAAATAAACATCAGTTGTTCAAAAAAAAAACCTAAATAAACATCAATTTCTTGGATCTTTACGGTCTTCATCATTCCTTTCACCTCTTTGTTTGCCGACTTCAGAGCTCACATCTGGAAGATACGAAATTGATCAGTGACAAGAATTGTTAGTTGTTTGATTTCCGGTGGATTTAATAGATCCGGCGTGTTTTAGCGGTGGTTTTTGATCCCTTTTTTTGGGAGTAGTATGTGTTTGGTTAGAGAAGAAATGTTAGAAATAATGAAGATGATACCGTGTATTTTGTGTTTGTTGTAAATGTACCAAACTGCCCTTTGCATTAGTTTTTTTTTTTTTTTTTTTTTTTTTTTTTTTTTTTTTTTTTTTTTAATTACTAAATGTATTTTGATCTCAGCCATTGATCAAATTTAGATGGAGGGTGATGATATGTCCCTTGGTATGTGAACATTTTGGTTTGCAAAATAACTCCCCTCTTAAATTTAAAGTTTTTTTTTGAAAGATATACTGTAGTTGGAGATGACCTATATACTTACTATTTGTTTCTATTATGAATTTCAAGTGTGTCTTCTTTTATTATGTAAAAATTGTTATTATACATAAATTTCATAAAGGAGAAATCGCATTTAAAGTCGTATCAAACTTATGTCTAATTTCTATTATAAATTTAAAGTGTGTCTTCTTTTATTATGTAAAAATTGTTATTATACATAAATTTCATAAAGGAGAAATCGCATTTAAAGTCGTATCAAACTTATGTATAATTTCATTTTAGGGTACTTATCTCTTCGGATTTTTTTGTGTGTTTTCATCAAAGAGGAAAGTTCAATACGAAACAAAAAAAAACCAAAGAACAAACCGCTCCATCTCAACCATCCATCTATTTTAAATCTAAAGGTCTAGATTAATCCCTGTTTTAATATAATTAATTATTAAAGGGCACTTTTGTCACTCAAAAAACATATCAATTACTCTAACCAACTAAAGTTTCACACACACTCTCATTCACTCTCACCAACAAAAGTTTCCAGCCACTGATAAAAATTTCCGGCGTCATTTTCCGTCATGATCCACGTCATCATTTTCCGGCGACATCTCGGGTGATTTCATGCCATCATTAACGCCAACTTGATTAAATCCAAAGGTGGCGTCATCACCTTCATTCGATTAGTTAACAGAATCATTTCTTAAGCTAAAAGCTTGTTCACTTGACTTTAAAAAGTCAAAATGCTAGGCTGTTAGATCTCAAGATTCAAACTCTTTTTTTATGCTTAATGCTATTTTGGATATGTATTCCAGCTGGTCATCGACATAAGAAGTCAAAATGCTAGGTTGTTTGAACTTATTTTGGATGTTATCACAATAAAATAAATATCGTAAATGCAGATGTCTGTGGTTGCTTTTTATGCTGTATAGAAATTTCAAAAATTGGTTACTGCAACAATTGAGATGGAAGTAGCATTACTGCAATTCAGAAATTGGTTATTTGTATAGATAATTTTTGAAATGTTGATTATGTTGAAGTATGGAGAAAAGGTTGCATACCAAGTGTTTGATTATTTGCGTAGGAAAACCTTTGATTTTTGAAGATCATTGCATTGTTTTTTATTGTCATGGTTTGTAACCATGTTACTGTAATTTTTATTTGCACATGTGATTGCAATATGTTGAGGTTTGATATTGGATTCATTGATAATTTGCTTGATTCTTTTGGCATAAAAATCTCATGGGATTCACCAAAGAATCCCATAGGATTCACCAAAAGAATCTCATGGGATTCACCAAGAATCCAATGGGATTCACAATGAAACCCTTTGAGATTCATATTGAATCCCATGTGATTTCATACAAGTATCAAACTCAAAAACAGTGATTTACTTATTTTTACAAATCACTTGTGATTTTTTAAAAATAACAAATCACAAGTGATTTTTTTACGAATCCCGTGGGATTTTTTTACGAATCCCGTGAGATTTTTCTGGACGGAATTTTTGAAAAAAAATTCGTCGAAAGTATATAAAAGTGCATATCTATAGAAAGATAATTTAATTCTCGTCGCGATGGTGTATTTTTCGTAGCTTGAAGATTTACTGTTTGCAAGATATGTTGTTTTTTAAAAAAAGGTGGAAAGTGGGTTTTTATATTAAATGAGCTAAAATGTAAATTTTGCCCTCCCTTAGGATGTGCTTATTTTTCTTTAGATTTTGTTTGTTTGTCTTGTATCTCACCTCAATCAAATTAGGTTATCCAAAATTTTCTTTTTGTTACGATGTCGGAAAGGTTTTATCCACGTAATGGGTTTAATGTCATCGTCATCTTCCTTCATCTTCTCCGTCTAATTTCTAATGAAAATAATATTTTTTAATCAATTTTACACACACATCTACAAAGATATATTGCATTTTTGTTACACGCAAATGAACATATTTCTTTGATACCTTTTACACTAAAACATATAATCTACCAAACTCATATAAATCGTAGTTTTTTGTTTCTCTTTTTTAGTTCCTCACGAAGAAATCAACACACATTACGAATAAGAGTTGCACCAAACTCAAAAGCGCTTAGGAGTTTGCATATATAATGGTTTGTGATATGACTGTCTTTTTCCTCTTTTAAACTGTTTAATTTTAAGGAATTTATGTGTTGTCGAGATCTTATAGTTAAACGCAAATTAGGTTGCATAGTTTGGGGAGGTCATTGGAATTTGACAGCTAGCCTGAACAAACATGTCGTCGGAGAAATAGGTTATCAACTTACCAAAATAGACCAAAGTGACTGGACGACTCTGTTAAAATTTTGCACCACATGTACTTTATTAATAAAATATGTGATACGTGTCAAAATTCTAGTAAAGTCGTTCTGTTACCCATATATTTATTAATAATAAAAATATGTGACACGTGTCAAAATTTTATTGAAGTCATACAATCGTCTTGATCTATTCTTGAAAGTTGATTTTTTCTAAGCTAGATAATTAACTACCCTTCAACTCTTGAGCTATTTAAGAAATCTGCTCATTGTTAATTTGTAACTTGGTAATCTATAAATTGTTTAATCGTTCTAAAAAAAATCTATAAATTGTTTAACATTAAAAAGATTTTCTTTTTGATACCAATGATTAACTTAAAGTTAAATACTGAAATTAAACATATGTCTATTACATTTCTATGCGATTTGCACTTTCATATGTATACCATATGGATTTTATTTAAACTTTGTCTATATCATACTAGTACTTATTAAGTATATCAACTACTAGTTAAACCAGATTAAACATGTCGTTAATTATGACGTAATAAATCACAATTGCTTCCACGACAATCACTATTTTTCGGCTATGGCTGTGTTTGGTAATACAGATTATTGGGAGATTATGGGGGCTACAGCTTTTTTTCCCACAAAATAATCTATTATCCAAAAAGTAGTATCGTTTGGCTGCAAAAATTAAGAAAGATTATAGAAAAAATAATCTCTAAAATTATAAGTTGATTCAATCAACTTTTGAGAAAATGCTAGAGATTATTTTTTGTATAATTACCTTATTAACCTTCAAATAGACATGATGTTTAATTATGTATATTTTCTATAATTAAGAACAGGTCACGTTGGGCTGTTTAATTATGTATATCGACATATTTTTGTCTTTTTATACTTTGAGAAACAATTAAGTTATCGAATACGATTAGTAATTCACTAAATTGAGTAGGTTTGAAATAGAACTTAATAAATTTTAGTCGCTAATTCAAGTTTTACTAATGAATTAGTAATCGAATACGATTACTAGTTCAAGTTTTACTAATGAATGCTCTTTGAGCGGCTATAAACTCATTATCTCAATTTATATATATTCTGTGTTCATAAATTTTAGTCGCTAAAATTGTTAAAAATTGAACTTAACGCAAATGGATATACATATTTAGCAAACACTTTTAACAAATTAGTAAAACTTGAACTCACAGTATAAATGTTTTAAACACGTTCAATCACCCGTGTATATTCATCAATGAAGATGACTGTCATGCTTAGTTACTGTGTTTAATGATGTATCAAAACTAATATCCAATTATTACTTGTTATAGGTGGCAAATTACTGCCGTGATCGTGTCCATACTGCTTTAGAAGATGAAATAAAGGTGATGAAGCAAGAATTAGTTAAAGGAACAATAAACGACAGTGTACAAGTCGGATGGGAAAAAGCGTGCAAACTCATATTGATGTTATTATCGCTACATTTGCTTTACATAACTACATCCGTAACAGCTCACAAGAAGACATGATAACAATTCTGAAGGAGCATCTAACGAGATGAAGCAGATACGTAACGATATTGCTACTTTAATATGGAATGCACATCATGGATTATAATTTAACATCATTTTAACGTTGTTTGTATTTTTACATGGATTTTCATGCAATGCTACATATTTATGATTTATATCAATAATTTTATTTACTATTCTTATACATATTGGGTTTGTTATTTGTATGTCCAATTACGTCATTTTACACTTTTAATCTACAATTATAGCTAGTTTGCCAAACAATACTACAAAAAAAAAAACTACATTTTTAATCTTTTTCAGCACCAGCACCAGCACCAGCACCAGCACCAGCACCAGCAATTTTTGCCAACCTCTTATTATTATTATTATTATTTT